>JANKKB010030028.1:0-19191 GCA_026225775.1 Bursera palmeri | reverse complement strand
CAAGTACAAAAAGAGACAAAACTTTTTAGCCCAAACTATTGGTTACATCAAGGTTTAGAACATAAATTATGAATGAGACAACGGATGAGCAAATAACCGAATCATATCACATATCAAACAATAAGCGGAAACTACTTACCATGACGAACATCAATCAGGTTACGTGGAATACCAATTATAGTTGCAGCTTCTGCAATTGAAACCTCTGTTTTTCTTCGTGTCTTCTCAACAACGCAGTTCACAAGCCTTTAGAGACAACTAAAGTGTATAAGCTTAATCTTCTTGATTGTCATGTTGACATTACACACAAAAACTATCCAACAAAATCAATCTAGTCTTAAGTGCCAACCAAGTAGATGTTCAATTCCAATCAGAGTCATGAATAATAAATTAGCCAATTGAAACTAAATAAAGAGTATAAAGAGTCAAACTCTCTTACAGTGAAAGTTAGATTTTCCTTCCCCGAAATCAGATTAGCAAAACATGATCTACCCTGCATACATTAAGCAACTACTTTATCTCTGTATGCTTCATGAAAGTTGTGCTAGTGCCTTTCAAATTTTTTTCTTTTATTTCTGATCTACTTGTTGCTCAATGAAGCAGCATGATAGAAGTAGAAAATTCATTCTCAAATTTGAACAAAATGGGACACAGAACTATCTTTAGGGTGTTGATAAAGGTAAGACTATCTGCCTTTAAATATTACAGTTGGACTATTTTCTATAAGCTTAAACATTAAAATGCACACAACATGATATTAGAGTAAGAGGTTCCATTTGAATCTTGAGAATTCCCCATCAAACCTACCCCTCTCCCCTCAACACACAAACAAAAAATGATAATAACAAAATAAAATCTATTAATCAAATTTGAGGCTTGAATTTATGTATTTGGACAACCTATGAGTTTGCTTGACTCTAGACCAACATATATGTCACATTAAAAGCTTGTCAATTAAATTAGAGAAATCACATAAGGGGATAAGTTACAGTTTAAACATTATTTTGAATCCTTTCTAATACATTAAGCTCTTAGGAGTAATAATTATCCAACACTGATTGGTCCAACACAAAATTGTTTCATAGCCTGATAAACAGAACTTCAGCATTACATGACATAAATGCTATTTTCATCTGTTATGAGAAAGATTACAATAGAGCATATGCAAACCAGCTATGTTATGGTATCGGAAAGGAATCAATGTTTCAAGATTAAATTATTGCACATACATGTGTACTAAAATAAGATTACAGAAAAAAGGATGACAATCTGTCATAAGAGACAGATAAAATGAAGGAATAATAAAGAATTTAACAAAGTAATCTAACCTCAAAACTGCCATACAATACAACATGGCCAGCAATTGCTCTGAAACTATAACATCAGTTGGTTGCTCCTCTTGATCTCTACAATCAAACCAAAATACGAATTAACAACTATCTTATACCCCCATGAGCATTCATCAAATTTTAGCCATAAAACCTGCCAAATATGATACTCACAACTTAAACTTCCAATACCTACTTTATATAATTTGTGCTTTCATTAAAAAATATCAAAGAAGACATTAAAGTTGTTAACCTGGGATCAAAGAAATTACCTGTAATAAGGATCTTTGAGCTGAATTTCAATTATCGAAGCCGTCACATCAATCACAACAGGCAGGCATCCTCTGCCTCTCCATGTTGATATCTATAAAGCAAAAAATTCTAAAATTATTTGATTTCATTGCAAACAAACAATCAAATAAAGAGATTCTTTGATAAGTGAAGTTGTAACTTACTCTATCAAGAGCGAAAACAACTCTGCTCTTGTCTGTAGAAGAGAAGAGAGATTCTCTAACAGAATCCCACTCCTCCCAACTCAACCATGGCACCAATTTGTAGCCAGTTGATGATGATAAAGTCTCCTTCTCATCAACACTCACCATCGTTTCTTCAAAACCCAACATTGATTCCTTGAAGCTTCAAAGTCCAGTGGCCTCCTGAGGCTCTGAATTTAAGGGTTTTATTAGACCACTTCTACTAATATAAAATGACAAAAACAATCCTACCAAAATTTGATTTTTTTTCTTAAACAAAAAATAAAACTAAAATAAATTTTTAATTGTATTATCAAAATTAAATAAAAATACATGAAATGCTGGGACGACTTGTGCACCTCAAATGCTGTTGCTGGAACTGGCTGGAGGTGCGCCGGAAATTTGCAGCTAGACAGTCGGCAGCTTGTCCGGAATTTGGCTGGGCAAAGGCAGCGGTGCGGCTGCGGCGGGGCTTTAAGTCATGAGATGTGCATAGGGCTAAGGCTTAGCTCAACTTATTCGATCGTTAGTTTCAACACTAACGGAAATATGAAAAGACACTTTTGCCCTTCCTTAACATCAGTCTTTCAAATAAGATAAAATAAAATCTTACTTTTAAATGAAGATAAACCGTTGCACAGACTCCCCTCTCCCGCACGTTCACGTCCCTCTCTCAGTTACAGTTGAAATTTATTTCTTTTCTTGACTGCGCTGTTAATCTCTAACTTCCCCTATCTTCCAATGGTTTTCCTCTCCGGTTCACACTTGAGCATGGGCAGAGATGACTGACTTTGGAAGCGAAACACGAATCAGTTTTTTTTTTTTTTTTCGTGGATTGGCTTTGCTATGCTTGAGTGCATCGTTCACTGTTGTCGGCTAGCTGCTCGCTACTGGGTTACTCGCTGACTGGCTGGAATTTGGTGGCTCAGCAGCAGTTGGGAGTAGGGGCAACTGAGTTTATGGGTTGGTGCTTGTGCGTGAATGAGGGAGACTTTGTTTATTGTTTTAGAGAGTGTGAGAGCGCTGGATGTTGTTGCGTTTTGCGTGGATGGTGGTGGTGGAGCTATTGGCGTTCCTGGATGTTTGCGTTCTAAGAATTGTTGCATTATGTATGTATTAATTTACTAAAAATTGGAGAAATGAGATTGTTCAATTTATAGTAAGTGGTGAAGACATTAGACTCAAGATGTTTGATTCCTTCCACGTGCATGACCCCCGCTGTAAAAACCAATAAATTACACACAAATCGTACAAGATCCAATAGGATTTCGTATGATTACCAAAAAAAAATTAAGTATAATTGATGGGATCAACATTGCAACACAAACTCAAATAGAAGTATAACTCTATCTATTATCTGGTTACTAATTGTCTACGAACTCTAATTTTTAACACAAAATTGCATGTAAAAGCTAAGCTTTAATTTGTCTTCAAAACCTAACTAAATTTTCACTTGGTTAGCCATAGAAATGGCCCTTTGAAGGTTTTTGAAAGCTTTTTCATAGCGTAAGAAACCCATAAACCAAAATTCAAAATCGTCCACAGTCACAATCTCCATGTACTTTTGCTCTGGCTTGTTCACATTCTCACTTTGGTTGATGCATTTGATCTTCCTTATTGGTATCATAACCTATATACAAATATCACATTTCACCACTTTCATTAGATCATGATCACATTATATCTATGGAATTTAATATGATTTAAAATATTAAAGACTTCTTTAAACATGGGTTAATTTTACATAACTTCATTGTCTTTTTGTCTTAAATTAGATAGAAAGAGAGTTTAAAAAAAAAAGTATAATTATACTAAGTGATGTGACATCGAGTGACCGATAAGATGAAAAAATTAATATTTATTATTTTAATTTTTTTTATTTATCTTACTACTCATTTTATATCACATCACTTTGAATATATAACATTACTCGAAAAAAAAAAAAGATTTTATCAAACTATTAACCAAAATTTATAAAACAAATGACTTGATACCTCCTTTAACAAATTATGTCAACTCATATTTGCTCTTTCTTAGCAAACGACTCGACGAAATCCATTAATAAGGTATCTTTCACAACTTTCGAAAATACTAAGAAAGAAATTAATGATTTTTAAAATTTTATTTTTCACCTAATATAAAAACAAAATAACGAGAGTACCCGCTGTAATTAACTCTTTTAAATATTGTAAAACAAGAAAGAGAGAAAATTTTGTTACCTTGTAGGGTATTCTAATGACTTGCCCAGAAGAAGAAGAGAGCGTGATGGATCTTTCACTGCAAAATGCAATCCTTTCAGTAGAAACAAAAAGGAGTCCAGCAATAGGGCCAGATGTTGTTGATAAATAACATTGTGAGGCCTTCAACAGCTCCTCTGATTCTCTTGCTACAAACATTTTCTTGAATATATTTTCCCTCCCTCCTTGTTGAATTATTCTTGCCCCCAAGCTCAATTTCCCCTTCACTGTTTCAGAAAACTTTGGCCCCATTCTCACTGCAATTTTTCACAAAAATCATTTAACTACATAGTTTCTTAATCGTTAGTATGGTATGAAATTCAAAGGTTTCAAGTTCCAATCATCTTATCATCACATTACCCTTTACAATTAAGTCACTCAATCACATCAAATTTAATTTCGCATATTCATTTAAATTTAAAATTTATATATTTGTATAAAATTTATATATTTATTGTTTTTGGCTAAAAAGGTTAGGAATAAATTACCATGATCTCGGATTCTGCATGCAAAGTTGGTGGTTTTGCTATCAAATCTCTTCATTTTACAAATCTTTTCATCTTCTTTACCTGCAATTTTAGTAACTAGCACATATATCATATACTCAACAAAAAAGAGAAAATGAAAGGTCCATGAAAGGTTAACATATTCGGACTGTCATTGTATGATACATTTTCATTTCTAAAATTATTTGTTTTACGCTCAAGAAAATGTAAATTAAAATTAGAAATTATATAAAATAAATTCAGAAAATACATGAGCAGATGTATATAATATTACATATATTTTTTTTTTCACAAAATCCAAAGTAGTCTAAGGTTATTTCACAATTTTTCATCAGTTCCTGTATTTTTTTTCTTAAAATCTGGGTGAACTGATTTGATATAAAATGATTTTCTTTTTTAATCAAAATCAGGTAAATTATTTAATATAATATATCAAAATCAGGTAAAGCAGAATTAATAATAAAAATAAAAAATAAAAACTTACTGGTTTGGAAGTTGTTGGGAGTTGCATATGAGGAATAAGAAGGGCTTTGAACAGAGCTAACAGGCTCAGAAACAGAAGAAAATCTTTCTGGGGTTGTCTCATATGACTTCATGAACTGAAAATGATCATCTGCAACAGCATCAGAATCCCTCATATTCATCTTCAAATATTCCTGGAAAAATAGCCTGAGAATCTGCTTAAATTTTCCTGGAAAATTATATAAACAAACAAACAAACAAACACTTTGCCAATGAAAGGGAGCAAAAGGGAAGATATATGAACAAAAGGCTCTATATTACTGGTATAAAAAACGACTCCCACTTTCCCAGATTGTACGTTTGATGTTTATCCTAATAAAATAATGTTAATGAAGGAATATGAAGTTGGAAATTTCTTCAGAGTTCCATTTTTAATTGCTGTAAAGGAGAACATAAAGCAGTTCCAGAAGAAGAAGATGTAAATTCCTGGCAGTTTCATTGGCGTGGGAAGTCCATTTCGGTCTGTCGAGAATTTAATAAAGTCAATGAAGGCGTCCTATCTGGAATATTAATGCCTGTGGGGTTGATAGTGTCAAAACTTGATAAGATTCGAATAAAAAATCTTCCAACACCTCACTGTATGTGTTTCTTATTTAACCCTGCAATGTTTTGAAGATTTTCAAATTCCCCCACTATTACTTTTTTTAAATAAAAATAAATATATATAAGATAAACTAACATGTTACTTTGCCAATTTGATTAGTCTATCTAGTATGAAAAATTTTTAAAAAGTATTTTTAATAGTATTAAAAAATAATAATTTGTAAAACATTTCCATATAATAATTTTTTGTTTTATTCTATAGTTGTGGAGAGCTTTACAGCGCTATTACTTTATAACAACTCGTATTTTACTGTTCTAGTGTTCGACAACTAAAAATAGTATTATTTTTAGGGGTGTTTTCAAAAGACGGTTATGGTATGAAAATTAATTTTTTAGAGTGGGGTTATTTTAAAATTACACTTAAACTTAAGATTTATTTTTTTAAGTTTCCATAAAATAAAACCCTAACCAAGATTCTCGATTTTAACTACGTGAAAAAATATGAATGATTAGGCACATCAGATCACTATAATAATATGATATGTCATACTCACCTAAGTATTTCTCTTTAAATAATAGTACATATCAAAATTTTATATCTCAAATAATGTATCCAAAGAGATATGATATTAATTTAAAATGATTATATAATTTATTATATAATCAGATAATTATTGATAACTTTTATACTAATTGAGATGTAAAATTTGAGATATATAACTCTAGATTTATAATATTAGTCTATTAATAACCATGAAAATTTATGAAAATAACCACCTAACAAGAGGTTTCCCCTACAATATGTATACTTTTTCTTAACTTGACACCCACCTCCATCCATTAATCACCAAACAAAGGATGGAGTCATTTGCTCTCCTTATATAGTTTTTTATATTATTGAAAGATCATACAAAATTTTTTTTTGAAAAGTTTTAGTTTATGTATATGTATATATATAGTTGAAGTACAATAGTTGTTGCACATTTCTTAATTGTGTACAAAGATTTGGGTCTTCTGAGTGAATAGATAAAAAGGCACCAGTAGGATACTGATAATCACAATCATGCTGTCCCCCCTCTTCATCCCACTATCTCCCTCCCCCCTTTATAAGATCATGCCCATTTGAAAGGATGCAAAATAAAAATATAATGTAATAAGATCTAACAGATGTATACCTTTTTATTGTTTTATCTTTTTCTTAGTATATAATTTTCTTCTTTATAATTTTAATATATATTTCTAATTTTATTTTCTCATAAAGCTTTAAATAGAAAACAATGACTTTTAACTTTTAAGTTGAGATGGGTGGATATTAAATGAGTGTCAAAGTAAAAATTAAAAAGAGTAAAAGGGTGTAGCCATTTACACTAAGAAACTACCCTCAACACCCTTGTGTTCAACACAACTAATTAATGAAAAATTTAAAATTAAAGTTTTATACGCCGCCACCTAAAAGTTGCAAAAATAACACTAACTAAATGTTTTCTTTCTCTATTATTATTATCTTGGGATTTGTCCAAAAATAGTTTTAAGTATTCAAAATTTAAATGTTATAATTATACTAATGTTCTCTTCCCACACATCATTAGGCTTATGGACTTGTCATTTTTTCACAAAGTATTCCTCCGTCTTCTCTGCCCGTAATATCTTCTGATGAGCTCAAGATTTTCTTACCTATATTATTCAGAATCTGTACCTGTTGAGCGCAACATATAGATAGGCTATAGGAGATCATGGTTTGCATAGAGTTGTTGAGTTATCATCTTGACTCGTATTTTCACATGTCTTTTGAATTTTTCAACTGTTTCCTACATCTGTTGTTGCATTGAACATATCAATAACTCAATACATTTTCTTTTAGTCGTTGATCTGCAATACTCGACAGCTAGCATGTCCAAAAAGATCTATTAATTGTCAAACATTAAAAACCTAAAATAAAAATAAAAACAAATATTAAACAAGAATATATGATTATAACATTTAGATTTTCGGCTTGTAAGTTATTTTTCAAACTTATTGTAATTCGATAATACTTCCTAACTTCTTTATAACATTGCAAACCAGATCAGTCATTACTCAACACCGTCACAGCCCAAACTGCATTGAAATCACTGTTCATTCAACAATCTTTTTTGCAAAAGGATTAAATGATTTTAGATCTAACAAGTTATTTGACAAGCACCATAACATTAAATGATATAATATTGCACATATCATATTCAAAACTATGAATGATTTGAGAAAAAAAATTGTTTTTAGAAACTAGGCGTTCCTAGTATATTTTTAAGTGCAAATAGCTTCATATTTTATTAAATAATAGATGTAGAAGCCTCACCCAGAATAAAATGGTCGATAAATTAAGTTATAATTATAAAACATATTAAAATTTAATAGGACGTTGTAAAATTTTCAAAACCACATGTTACCATTTAAGATTTCGGTAAATCTTTAAAAAGATATGTGTTATTTGCTTTAATATTTATTCTTTCACAAAATAAATATTGAAATAATTTTTAGAACAAATGGGTTATATCGACTTTTAAAAATACTCTCCATACTCTTTTAAATTTTTAATAATGATATTTTTATCTAAATATATTTGTAATGTTGAATATAAATCCAATTATCAAATTCAATAACTTAAAAATTTATTTAACAAAAATAAAATCCATAACATATATAATTTATTAAGTAAAATATATTTGTAACTCACTTGTTTTATCCATTTTTAGTAATTAATTTTTATTGAATTGTTGAACAAACCGTTAAGTTATTGAATTCTTGTGTTAATTTGCTTCTTGATATTTAAATAGAAATTTCGAATAAAACTGTTTTTTTTTTAAATATTTCAAAACAATTATAAAAAAATTAGTTATTTATTTATATATATATTTTTTCTATCAATTCAAACTTTACGGTGTCAGAATAATTACCCTTTTCAGAGTTACTCATGGCTGTAATCAACGGTCAGATATTCGTAATCCAGATCCAGTACCGGGAATCTTAATGAATCATAATCCACAGTCCACAATTCTATTGCATTCACTCAAACACCTGTAACCCGAGCCACATGTTTACCTGCCACGTGTCGTCATCCTCAATTATTGTCAATTTTATGATTGACACGTCGGCCCCACAATACGTCTCCCTTTCTAGCGTTACGGTCACCTAACAAGCCTCCTCCGTACTTCATATTATGATTGATATGTGTCCACGACGCTTGACACGTTCGATTCCCAACCTGGTTACGTCACGCAAGCTTCTGTCCAGACGCGCCTTTGAAATATGTACCTGGATGACCTCGATGAGTTCAACTTTCCCACATTATATTATAATTTATTCTAGTGATATTTAAAGTAATTTATTATATTTTAATTATTTTATATTATTATTAATAATTTGTATTAAAAGAGATAAATAAAATTATGTTTTTAATGTCCCATTTTTCAAAGAGCACTACATGTTTTACATGAAATTGTACTAATCTTGGTAATCATTTACAACATAATTAAAATATAAAATATTGTTATTGTTTAATTGAACACATAGAAAATATTTTGTTAATAAATCATAGAGATTATAGTTTTTTTATTTTTTTATAAAAGTATATATATTTATATTTTATGGGGATGAGATGTTTCAAGTTAAAGTTGTAATGAAAAAAATGCATCTAAATTTTCAAATTATCTATCTCATGTAATATAGTAATGTAATATAGTAGTTGATTTTAATTTAAAAGTGATATTTGATATTGTCAACTTATAATTAAATGATTGAAAATTTACGTAAAAAAAAAATTGAAAAGATCCAAAACCTATATATATTTAATATAAAATTATTTTAATCATTATAATTTTAAAATAATAAATATATTTAATATAGTATTTTTAACAAGTATTTTAAAGATATATGTTAACACATGGAAGTTGGTATAATTTCTTTCAAAAACTATATTTCATAATTAAAATTTTATTGATTAAAATTCATTAAATAATAATCTTTAATGCTTAAGACATCAGTTCAAATTATTGTACTCAAGAAAAAAAGTAAAAAGCATTATTGAGAATTTATATAGACTTACTTAAGAAAAGTGGATAGTCTTAATGTGTGACTTTAAGGGTATATGTTAAAGACTATAAAATAAATAAATTTTTATCATTAAAATCATTAGTATATCTCAGAAATTATATTAAATTAACTATTTTACTATGTTAAATAGGGTTTATAATAAAAAATATAATTTTTAAAATAAAATAAATACGTGTTGTTTGAAGTCTTAATATATTTCCTAAGACATATGTTAAAAATAATCAAAAAATTACTCAACCTAATTAAATTTAAGATAAAGAGACCAAATTCCCATTAACCAAATTCCCATTAAAAGCATGTTTCAATAAACCTTTTATAAAATATATTTTTTATTTGGACTTGAGATGAACAATACTTCTAAATTCAAGATCTTTACCACTGTATTAAACCATTAGGTTTCTATAAAATATCTATTATTCTTTATTGGTGATAATTAGTGTGGTTGAAATACTGATTAATCAAAGAATTTGTATCTAAAAAAATGAACAAGAATGTTGGACTGAAAGGGAGAATATTGAAATTTGGAAACACGTGATTCTTGAAGCTAGACATTTTTGCTTTAAATTCCTTTGAATACAAATGAAAATTCCAAGGTGAATGAATAAATGAATTGATAGGTAACAAAAGCTCATGTTTAGGAAGGGCCTCAGAGGATCAAACTCACCTCAGTTCACTTCAGTTGCCTTTGATTATAGTTTTATTATTATTATAATAATATTCAAATAGTGAAAGCCAAAGCCAAAGCTGAAGCTTTTGATCCATTGATTGATTGACTCTCGTAGTTATCCTGTCTCAACACTCAACTCCCAGTCTCAGAGTTTTACCATTTTTTTCACATTTCAAAACTACCCATCTCCATAACCACCCTTTTTCATCTCCCTGTTACTCTGCACAAACCCAATAAACCAAAAAGCTAAAAGCTTCTTGCTTGATGAAAAACAGAGCTTTGAGTTTCAGGCCAAGATTGCAGCATATCCTATATTTATGGTTAGTTTTTTCTTCAGTTTTTGATTTTAGATTGACGGGTTTTGGTTAGGTGGAGCTTGCTTTTCTCCAGCGATTCAGGGGAATTATTTGCTATTTTTTCCGGAGTAAAATCCGGTAACTTTACCAATAATATCTCATGATATTTTTCTGGGGCACTTGTAACGTTCACAACTCTGTTGATATCATCGGACTAGTATGTTACCGGAGCTGGTAACCTGGTAACTGGAATAGTATCTCAAAAGGGGATTGCGAGGATACCGGGGTTTTATTTAATTTTATTTGAAAATAATATATTGTTTTCTTTGAGCCTGTGTTATCTAGGTAACGTTACCGGTCCAGTATTATAGATTTCTGTAATTGTTATCAAGGTGTATAATGTTACCACCTGACTTGGTATTCCTGGATATAATTAACTGAGAAACTTGCAACATTAGAGAATTTTATGATATTGGTTATTTCTAAGTCTTGGTACTGGCTGTTAATTTTCATGCAGTATTTATGCTATAAGTTTTTATTTTATTTTATTTCATGATATGACTAATTTAGTAAAATTTATGGTATTCTAATTATATGACCCATTTGATATATGTATCTGTATCTTAGCTTGTTTGATGTTTGACAGTGTTAGAATGTTATTGATATGACGTTAAATGTTATTGAAAATGATTTTGTATTTTAAAAGTAAGCTTTGAGAATCCTGGTAACGTTACCAGACCGGTAACATAGCATGACCCAGATGTACATATTTACTTATCCTTTTTTCTATGTCGAAATTATAGTAAATTACTGGTTTTTAGCGGTTGATATCTAAGAAAAGGGAAGTCACAGGCAAATTTAGCTGTTTTGTTGTTCTGCTGAATATCTAAGAGCCTCACACCTAAATTTGGGGAACCCTTTTTTGCTTCTTTCTCTCAAGAGTTCTTGACTTATGTTTACCACTATTTGTGGGGTTCAGTTGAATTTAGTATTCATTTCAATTCAATCAACATAGTAGAAACAAAGAAAAGAAGAGAAGGAAACAAAGAAAGAAAGAAAAAACTCTCTTTATATTTGTTGAATGTAAACAAATATATCTGAGAGTTATTTTTTTTTTTTTCACATTGTTCAATGGGTTTCTTTGACACTGGTAAGTTTTTGATCATTATTTACTGTTCTGGATATGAAGATATGCATTTGATTGTTCTATGTTTTCTGGGTATTGCTCATCTTTGGTCAACATATGCATTATTTCATTGGATTTCAAATTTTTGTAGCACTTCTCATATAACAACTGTCACTGCACTCTTTAATTCAACTTTTATAACCAAATTAATCCGACTTTTATTCTTGTTTTGGTAACTTCATTAGACTTGTCACATGGTATGATTCAAATGCAAGTGTCATTATTGTATTTTGCTGAAAGATTTCGCTCTTCGTGGAGCATCTGAGGTCAGTTAAATTATGCATACCCTTTTCTAATGTTTTGTTGTGGCTGAATTATAAAGGCACAGCAGAAGATGCATTGCGATGTCGAAAGAACCCATAGTGATAACCAAAAAGCTATTATTGGAGGAAAGTGTTACTCATTAAAGAAGTCTTTACAACAAGATAATTTCAGAGCATCTTCAGAGGTAATATAATTGACATTTACTGTAATGAGTAATTTGCATCTATAACATTACTTTTCATTTTTGTTGTTGGTTTAACATTTTCTGACTAT
This sequence comes from Bursera palmeri, assembly GCA_026225775.1. Taxonomy (NCBI): domain Eukaryota; kingdom Viridiplantae; phylum Streptophyta; class Magnoliopsida; order Sapindales; family Burseraceae; genus Bursera; species Bursera palmeri. The sequence continues at coordinate 6,807 of JANKKB010030028.1, read as the reverse complement.
TTTAGTTGATTTTTGTCTTCTTTTCAGGATTTTGAAATTCCTACTCTCAACTCAAGGAACTTTGATAAGAGGTAAAATATTTTTGTTGTCAACGATGTGCTGATGTATTTGTTTGCTTGTTTGCTTATCTGATAATTGACTTCATCCTGTTATTTAAATCTATTTTATGTCCTGGATAAAATGGTTAAGCTGTTAATAGTTCATCCTTTCCATGCCTTGGTATTTCTTCCATATGTATCTTACTGATTAGATCACTGGGTAATGCTTTATTTTTTTATTTTTTTAATCTCACTTACTTCTTAGACTTTATCCTTCTTGTCTGTGGTTTGGAGTCATTTTATATGCTCCAATAGAAATTTTATGATATCTTGGTAAATGTGGTTTATGAATTTCTAGGTATCACAACACACATGCACACTTTTATCAATGCTATATTACGTCCATATGTGAAAAGTATTAGTAATATGGCAGCTTAAAGATGGGTGGGTTGAGTTCTTTGCCTCTGTTCCTTGCCCTAGAGTTTGATTGGGAAATGGAGAAATACCTATCTTGAAGATATGTCTATATGTATTACAAGCTTAAGCTTTTCTCACTAGTGGTCATCACTAACATCGATTATGTTTTGACAGTAAATTAGTCTGGTCTACCCCTATTATGGCTATTACTTGACTATTGTCATCTCCTTTATTAAATTTTAGGTGTGCTGTCCTGACACTCTTACCTGAATCTGGTGGACTCTGGAGAATTGTTGCGCAAGCACCGGAATATCTTGATCACTCAAACCAGTTAGGATCTGGAGCTCAACTGAATATGGATGGTCTGCATATAGTTTCCCCATCACCTATTAATGCATTTAATATTGATCAAAGGAAGGCATGGAAAGGTCCTTTGCATGATGTTACTTATTCCATCAAATCATTTTCACCAAGAAGCTTCCCCGGATCAGATGTGAAGCATCAATCTCGTAGCAGGACCTTGAATAGTAAAGTGTCTAAATTTAATGGAAGATCCATTAACCCTTCCTCTCAAAGTTCTATCTCTTGCAGAAATGCCCCTGGTTTAATCCCACAAAGATCTAATTCTTGGAAGTCATCTGACATATTTGTTGAAAATTCCAAAGTAGAGAAGGGTGTGAGGAGAAATTTGAGAAAGAAGGCAAGAAAGAAGGGAAAACAGAATAAGAAACTTCCATGTGATGCTGTCTCTGCTGAACTAGAAGTTTTCTCTGAGGATTATGGACATGGTAGTTTGGCCTCAAAAGCCTGTGGTAACCACAATATGGATCAAGGTGGTGGATTATTACCATATGCAACTTCACAAGCAGATTCATTGTCAGATAGTAGAGTTAATATAATAGACTTAGAAGGCAACAATAGTGGCATTATTAATTGTTCTGAATCTCCAAAGACATGTACATCCTACATTGATGAAGTAGATTTATCAGAAGCTAAGGTTCCTTCTACAGTTAAGAATTTAACTTGGGGACGTCCTATTATTGATCCTGAAATTAGGCTTCCAATTGAAGACCACGGGTTTCCCATTCTTGATGGAGGAGTGGCGGACACACATCCTTTACAGATAAGCTGTTATGACCGTATACATTCAAATGGATTCTCTGGTATACGCTCCCGAGTCTTGGATTCTGTTTCTGTTAGCTCAAACAGTGATAATAGTACTGTTACTAGTTGTGATGCTAAACTAGGTGACAAAGAGAGCAACGAAATTAGTCAATCAGAACAAGCAGACTTTGATCCCAGAAAGGGTTATTTCTCTTATCCGAACTCATTAAGTAGTGTTGTAGATTTCTATGAATTCACTGAAGGAGCAAGGCATGGCAATCAGGCTTTTAGCAGCAGTGACGTACAAGTGGTTGCACCAGGCAAGAAGGGTAAGCAAGCTAAAATGGTGCCCAGGAGTTCAAGTGCCTACAAACTTGGAAGTGGTGGAAATTTGCATGGCCATACAGGGAAGGAGAATAATAATCGTGTATGGCAAAAGGTTCAGAAAAATAGTGCAAAGGAAAGCAACTCTGAGTTAAAGAAGGTACATCCTGTTGGTGCACAGACTCTAAAAGAGGCTTCTTTTGTTAGAAGAAACTCTAGTGTTGCTGAGGTAGATATGTCATCGAAAACTGAAGATAAAAAACGGTTAAAAGATAAGGCCTCAAGGAAGTTGAAAAGAAAAACTAGTCCAGGTTCAAAGCAAGAATACAATTCTTATTCCCATGGGGCCTCTTATCCCAGCAAGGTCAGTTCAAACAATCATGAAAAGATTGCTGTTCATCAGAATGACATATTGAATATCTCAACACGGGTGAGTGAGCACAAAAGATTGAGTAGTGTCCCAAGATCTCATTCTCAGTTTGGCTGTCCAGAGCTTGGGTTCCAAAGCGGTGCAGTTGAATCTCCGAATTCTAAATTGTTTAAGAACTCACAAGATTGTCATGAAAACTTGGATTTGCATGGAAGTGTTTATAACACTGTTTCTGGTGTGAAAGAACAAAATCAGGATAGCTCATTGGCAAAATCCTGCTGTTCTTTGGACAAATTGAATCTGCTTCCGGTACAGTACCTTCCTCATCTTTTAATTAATGAACTTGCTCAAACGGCAATGGACATTTCTCTTGCAGAACACAGTAAGCAAAACCATAGTTCTGTATCTCATCTGCAGAAATGGATACCTATTGGAAACAAGGATCTTCGTAGTACAACCTCTAAAAGATGTGGCAGTTTATCATCTGGAAATTCTGATGGGCAAGGTGCTGCCGAGGATTGGACTTTGAGAAACAACATTGATGAGAAAGCTGTTACCAATTCTCAAAACCCTATTTCTTTGCTGGATATTGGAATGGTAAGCCCAGCCCTGAGTTCTGAAAGTAGTTCTTCTCAGGAGGATGAAAATTATACACTGAAGTTGAAGAACACGATTGCCTGTACATTCAAGGAGAAAAATAGCAAGCATGTCATAGCTGATTGTTTGATTAGTGAATCTAAAGATCAAAACTCTTCTGCAGTTAAAACTGACCTGACCAATATTGTGCAAGCAGTGAATCATGCCTATAGGATGCAACTGGCATCTGAAGCTGTTCAGATAGCCACTGGTGGTCCAATTGCTGAGTTTGAAAGGCTTCTCCACTTTTCCTCTCCAGTTATTTGTCGTCTGCCGAATCTAATAAGCTGTGAGATATGCTCACAGAACCAGATTTCTGGGCCGTCTTTGTGCAGACATGAGACACCTAATATCTCGTTGGGATGCCTGTGGCAGTGGTATGAGGAACTTGGGAGCTATGGATTAGAAATAAGGGCAGAAGATTATGAACATTCAAATAGACTGGGTGTTGATCGCTTCTCATTCCGTGCCTATTTTGTTCCCTTTTTGTCAGCTGTTCAGCTGTTCAGAGATTCTAAAAGTCCCACAAACAATAGCAATGTGGTTCCTACTTCTGGGGTTCTGGAGACTCGTGAGACTGGTGAAACATTTCAGAGCTCCTCTCACATTGGGCATCTTCCAATATTTTCAGTTTTATTTCCTCAGCCTTGCACTTCTGATGCAAGTTCTTTGCCACCTGAGAAAGAGGTTAGTAAATCAGAGCTGTCTTCAGCTTCTGCTGAAGAGGAGTTTCCATCAGCTGACATGAAAGGGTCCAATGATGTAGAGCTACTTTTTGAATATTTTGAATCTGAGCAACCTTGGCAAAGACAGCCATTATATGAAAAGTAAGTATCATTTATATTGAACTAAACATTGTAATTGGCATAAAGCTTCAAGTCTGGAAGTGCTGGTCCTGTCCAGCTTGTGAGTTGTTTTACAATAAACTAAGAAGATCGCAACCATGATCTTCATTTAGTATATTGAGCTTGTGTATCTTACATATTTGACAACTGATAGTAGTTTTATAGATTTAGTCATTATCTACATCTTTTGTAGATTGCACTTATATCAAACTTGAACGTATGGTCATTTTCTTTTTCCTGCTTGATACAAATATTTGAGGCCCGAATAAAACATTAGATACTGTTGCTTTGAAAATGTTTGTAAACTAATGGAAGAGTAACCTCTTGAATAAGCTAGAGAACCTGGATTTGCCCTCTGTTTCTATGTTTAATCAAAACTTTAGCAGCCAAAAGGCAGTGGGGGTTATGCTTCAAATTCTTCTTCATTGTTGCAATTTATCTAAAATATTTTATTATTTGTATCCTGTGAAGTGGAGCATGCAGTTATGACACAGTGAGAGCAGGAACACAACTTTTGATGTTTTTTTTTTATGGTTCCAGTTTGATTGGGTTAAGAGATCAACCTTTTCTCTTTAACCAAGTTTTCTCAAGTAACTTTGCCTGGGCAGGGGTTTAAATTTAGTTTGTTATCCATCTTTTTTCGTTAATAGTTTCTTCATCCTCTTGGTTTCTTTGGTGATTCTTTGGAACTGTAATTAGATAATCAGGAATTGTTATCTGCTATCTCTTCTGCATTGGATGCTTAATTGTTTCTTTGTTCATTTCAGAATTCAACAGCTGATTCGAGGTGATGGGCCTTCACAGTGCAAAATGTATGGTGATCCAACTAATTTAAACTCCATAAATTTGCAAGATCTGCATCCTGCATCCTGGTTAGTACCAAAATTTTCAGTATAATTTACTAAAGAATCAAGTATCATTCAGTTGAGCACTTATATGGAACAAAACCATTCTACTCAATGGGACAAAATTTCTTCTTTAGAACACTCATACAGAACAACTTTTCATGTATAATAAGTTACACCAAGAAATATAGTAACTTTTTATTTCGTATAATGTTTCAGGTACTCAGTGGCCTGGTATCCCATTTATAGGATTCCAGATGGCAACTTTCGTGCTGCTTTTTTGACTTACCATTCACTTGGCCACATGATTCATAGAAGTGCAAAAGTTGATTCTGCAGAAACATGTATAGTTTCCCCGGTTGTGGGTCTCCAGAGTTACAATGCTCAGGTAACCTTAATCATCTAAGCTTCTTTTCCTTCGAAATATTAACTTCATTATGTTGATTATGTGTGTGGACTTTGGCTGTTTGTCTGTTTCTATGAGAGATCTTTCCTGACTAAATTCTGACATAACCATAATACTTGTTAGGTATGATTTAGCATTGCTGGGCAGCTTATATTCTGTTTTCCATGTCCATTATGTGCTCTTTGGGACCTTGTTGAAATGTAATTGCTTGGTGATTACTGGATTTAAGAATAATCAACCATGTGTAGGAGGAATTTTAATTTACCATATAACTTATATTATAAATTCAAGATGTTGATGATTTAGTAATAGCAAGTTACGGTGATGAGGGTATGGCTCATATGTCATACAACTGTGGAAGGTGGCTAGTTGTTTTTTAAGCAGCGGTATTTTAGAAATTTTGGGAACTAGGGTTTGTTATATATACCTATTGATGTAACCTTAATTTAAATATAGTGAATACTTTTACCGTTTCAGTGGACGTAGGCTCATAGCCGAACCACTATAATGCCTCGTGTGTTTTCTTCTCCTTTAATTCCGTTTATTGCACAACATACGGAAATAATTACAATTTACCTGGTTCTTAAGACACAAATTTGTCACATTGAATGAAACCAATTGGAGGTATTGCAGTCACTGCCAAACCATCAGAGGCAATAAGTGTTACTGCATAAACTTGGTGCCATTCAAGTGTGTAAATGGACGCCATATCAGAAATGGTTCCGTGCATGGAGTTGAATTTAAATACACAGGATGACATATAGCGAATTAATGTATCCAGTTTTCAATTTTAGTTACAAGTAATAAACCTTCTAGCATTGTTTGCCAATTTGTGAACACTAAACATGCCTTTGCATGCATACTGCATTTAATATCTGCCGAGCTTAACCCTGTACTGCATGTCACATGAACAGAGTGAATGCTGGTTCCAGCTGAAGCACTCTGTGCAGAGCCAGACAACCGAAAGTTCTGGCTTAAACCCTTCTGGAATTCTGAAGGAGCGGTTGAAATCACTTGAGGAGACAGCATCTATCATGTCAAGAGCTGTTGTTAGTAAGGGAAATCAGACATCTGTAAATAAACAACCTGATTACGAGTTCTTCGTCTCCAGACAACGAAGTAGTTAGACTCTTCAAGTTTCCATACTTGCAACTGATGAACTAGACCCTCTCATGTATGCCGAATTCATTGGCATACCCAGATAGAAGCTAATAAGCTAACCTCTCTAGTAGGAACTTTTTAGTGGAAGTGGCTGATCTTGATCCTTCCCTGCTCTTTCCTTTCTCATCGGCCTTTGGAACCTTGTTCCATCTGTAAATTATGTATGTTCTCATTTCACTACTTTGTAAAGGGTACTTATTGAAGGTATGAATTTAGTATTCTCATCATGCTGTAAATGTTTGTTTTCTCAATTCAGTTGAATGTTTTCGATGTTTTCCTTGAACTTTATGACACTGAAAGTTAAAATCAAAGGACAAAACAAGAGATCATCAAGTGTTTTCTCAAATTGATGAAAAGAAAAGCCAATCAAATCTATTCAATCTAATCCTTTTAGACCAATTTTATTCTCTATAACTCAAATTCACATTATATCTTCACAAAATTGTTTTATTGAAAAAATAGGTTTTAAAATTTAAATGATAAAAGAAAAAATAGGTTTAATAATTTCTGTATATATTGATGGGTGTGCGAAGGCTTTTAGTTAATTTTCTTAAAATTATATACATGTCTTTATAGTAAATTACTTCATGATAATTTAGTGATAAAAATTATTTATATGATGCGGGTTTTCAGAGTATTGAATTGGATACAAATATTCTCA
>JANKKB010030027.1:5234-41126 GCA_026225775.1 Bursera palmeri | reverse complement strand
AAAAAAAAAAGAGAAAAAAAGAAGTAACTAATCTGACAATGATTTGCAACAATTAAGCAGTAATTACGAGCTAAAATTTGTCATATTAGGGCAAAACAAAGCTAAACTTTCAAAATTAAGAACATGGTCATATACTCACAGCTCGTTCAGCCTTTGTTTAACTAGCAAATGTAGAGAAACCAAAAACGAAAGCAACTGAAAATTTTATGACGTTTCATATTCTTTTATTCTAACAACCAAAAAAAAAAAAAAAAAAAAAAACNAACAACCAAAAAAAAAAAAAAAAAAAAACAGAGCTCAGAGAGAAAAATAACAACTTGGCTTAGTTTTCATTTAGTAAGTTTTTCCCCTTTCACGAAAACCAGAGCAACAAACAACACAAAATTCACAATTTTCTTTTTGGTTTCCTCAGTTTTTCGTGGGAAACAAACAGAAAACAGGAAAAAAAACCAGAATAACACAAAATGAAATACTTATAACTATAACAAACACTACAATAAGCCCTTAAGTGAGTTTTAGTTGACCAAAGAAACAATACAAACAAAGTTGAGAAGAAAAAGAACCCCATTATGATGAAGTCATAGCAGCACAAAAGCTTAGATGCAGTTTCAGCAGTGCACCATCAGTTTATCAAAACATATTTCTTATCAAATATCAAAACCCAATAAGATTTGTTGATAGAAAAAGGTGGCAACCGCAGCATTGCTTCCTCTGTTTCAATTGGGTCTGATCTCGGTATCCAACCACAAAAAAAAAGTCAATATATAAAAAGTAAAAAAATCCCAGAAAAGAAACACCAAAACATTAAAAAATACTAGCCACTACGAGCATCAGAGATTGGAAGCTCTTCATAGACTCTCTAACTGAACCCGTTTGCCTCAAACGCCTTAATCAGTCTCTTGCTAGCCATTGGACATTACACGGCAAAAACATCCTTCTCAATTCTTATTTCATCTCTGTCCAGCTTATTGAGGCCTTTGAATACCCCTTCCTTTCTTAGACCCGGAGAACAGAAGTCATCATCTAGGCCCTGTTTGCAACCAATCTAAAACTTCCAAATAAAAGAATAAAAAATAAATTAACCCTGAATCCGAGTTGACTGATCTATTGAAAAAAGTCCAAGGGAGAGAAGCAGAACGTAGATAGATTTGTTTGGTAAAAAAAAAAAAAAAAATAGACGAGCATACTATGTACCTTGAGGAAATGTTGGATCTCTGTTTGGTTAATTGGTTTAAGATGAAGGGAGTTTAATGAAAGAAAGAAAGGGACGATCTACAAGAGGAGGATGAGAAGTTGAGAACGGAGACCATTTGCATTCGACATTAAGTGCACTCAGAGATTTTTGTTAAAACATCAATTAAAAATTAAAAAAAATTGAAAATGTATATGGGCTGGCCGGGCCTGCCCTCTGCCCATTCTCGCAAAATGGTAATAGGCCTTGGGCCAGACCCAGGGTCAAGTGTGTTTTTTAAAGCGTGACCTGACCTGACCCGTTCTATTGTTGTTTTGACCTAGCCTAATCTGATCCAAAGGCCTGCCAGCCCTGTACATAGAAAAAAATCGAGCTCGACGTAGCCGGATCTTTTACCATCATTATTTGTAATTAAAGGTGCCACATATATGAGATTTTATGATCCCCAACATTTATACTTCATAATCTAGAGATGTAGAACTTGAAGATATATATTTAATCAAAACGAGATGAAAATAAAGATTATAACTTAAAGAGATAGTATATGAATAATTAAAAGGTAATCTTAATTTGTGTTCTAAAGATATATGTTAATATCTAAAAAAATATAAATTCTCATCACTAAAATTATTAGTTTATCTCGAAGATTATGTTAAATTTATTAGTTTATTATATTCAATAAGATTTAGAATAAAAAATATTATTTTCAAGATAACTTAATTTTTAAAATTATATGAATACACATCGTTTGAGGTTTCAACATTTTTTTTAAGAACACGTGTTGAAATTACCCATAATTAAATATAAAATTTATCATGGTTAGGGTGCATATTGTTTTTCAATAAAATTTCATTGTTCATGTCTTTTTTTTCCATAGAAAACCATAAAAATAGTCAATTAATTTATATTGTCAACATAATTTTCAACTGTAACTTATCTTAAGCTTTTCTTTCTTAAAAAAAAAAAAAAAAACATTTGGGATCATATACATATAAGAAACAAGAAATTTCTTGATACTCGAGTGGATTTTTTTTGGTAAGAAAGAGCTCTCTTAAGAATCCCATGCATAAAACCATGCAACTCATGAAACTCGAAAGCAATTCTATTTAACAAGATGATCGCATGCATGAACCAAAGTTAAATCTATCCACATTCAAGTATCCCTATTGTGCATGGGTGTTCAGAGTTGGACAAAGTAGCCCGGCAGTGCCGTCAACTCAAGGTCTTGATTGTCTCAATTAAATACTAACTATTCCCAGATAATTTAGAGGTCGAACGCATCTATCGAGCTGTACCATCTTTTAACCATTTTACTTTTGCCAACTTCACCGTCCTATTTGAATCCCTTTACAGTTTACATCTGTGACCGAGAGAGATCACTCAACTGTGACAAGCTTACAAGACATTTTCTTGGATCAATAGAGTACTTAAAAGTTGAATGGCGTCGCAGCATCACATTGGAATAGTGAAGTTGCATAGCATCATAACAACATCATCATCGTCGCAGTCTTTAAAACATTTACTTATGCTATTCTCTCTTAAACAAGCCCGTCTATCAATTAACGTACGTGTTTAGAAAATCTTACATAATTATGAGAGAGCTGTGGAGGGATTTTATATATCTCAACTACTTTGAAATTTTCAATAACAATAAAGGGAAGGACCTAAATAGAAAAATAATGCAAGGGGTTGCTTTCCCTGGTGAACAAGAACCCCACAGTTAGTCAATATCGTTTCACTCAAGATTCCTCCTAAGTAAAGCAAACCTTTCCCATCTCTCGATGGGATGTGATTTCATTAACAGGATCACGACTACCTAAAAATTCTTCATTATTTACGGTTACTATTTAAAACTCGGTATTGGAATTGTCATACACCCATTAAATTTTGGGTACAATATAATTAAAGATATGTCAATCTCAAGGATGAATGCAATTTCCTTCTGTTTAAATTAACGTAAAAATTGAAACTCACAATTTGAAAAAGATTTTGGATAAGATGAATGTATCCTAAGTAGTCATAGTTATAATCTCTCTTATACTTAGTCATAGTCATAATTAGTTATTTTTCAGAATAAATATATAGGAAATGAGACTTAATAACATAAAATAATATATAAAATTACATCATCCTATTAAAGACTTTCTCCCCAACCTGACAGTGAAATTTTTTTGGACTTTGGACCTTGAAAAAGGACCACAAAAGAGGTCAAGAAAACGATGGAGAAAGAGAAAGAGTTAGCGTGAATATAGAAGAAAAAAGCCAGCTGAAAGGAGGCTATACGATGTGTAGCCTGAGAACAAATGGGTTTCTATTTTGAGTAAGCTACATGATGCAGTGCAACGTAGCATCTGTTGTGTAGTATATAATCTCCATGCAGTGTTCAGCGAAATTTCTGGGCTGTGCATGTCTTTGACAAATCACTTCAAAGCTGCTGCCAAAAGAAATAAATTAGGGCTTCACAGGATTTCTAAGAAAGATGAGTTGAGAAATATGTTGTTCACTAGGTAGTGCATGAATGTAACATGAAAAAGTATGCGACAGATAAACCACAGTTTATATATTTATATGATAAAACTATGATATAAAAACGTTATTTTATATGTTTTATTAATTGCCGTCATATATATTTGATCATTTTTAAAATGTGACAAATTCTTATAGATATGATAATATGATCCACATAGTACATATATTTCCACTCTTTCATATTCGCTCAGTACACAAGGATTATGATATGATTTTTTTTTAATTTTCAATATAACATGATATTCCTTTATTATCCAAGCTTTAGCTGATTTTTGGTACTTGAATCAAAATTTTTGTTAATTCATCTGGGTAATCTGTAAATCCAAGAAAAATACCCTTAACGAGATAAAACTGGAATAGAATAATGCTTTGAAAGCAGTGATAAATGTTATACAAGAATGGTTTAGAATATAAAAAGAGTCTTGTGTACACATGTACAGCAGCTTTATTTTGAGTTTGAAAAGAGGACAAGGTTGTAGGCCACGAGAAAGACAGGTTAGTCCCCACTAGTGTGAAAAGAAGATCTCCAGCAAATCAATGTGGGAAGCACAGCAAGTTTGTCTTCTATTCTAATTTCTTTCAGTGACGCCTTTATGAGTTTAGCTGAGAGACCCTTATAGACGAGTCGACCCTTTTGTTTTGATTTAGCTAGGCGTGTGATCACTGATCATGACAGTAAAGACGAGGATCCAAGTCACATTCTCTGGAGTAATTTTGTCTTTTTGTTTTTGTTTTGTTTTATCAATAGGGTAAAGAAGAAAAGGAGTCTGATTTGACAGACCACTGGAGGTAAACAAATTAACTGATTTGGCAACATAGTTTAAATATCTGGATAACTACGAAACTGAGTAAGATTTTAAACCACTTATTAGAATTAGCGCAAATTCTTTCCACCAAGAGTACTTGAATTAATCTTTCTTATATGTACGAGATTACTTACAAGAACATCTGGCATAGAAATGTATACGATTGTTGCATTTAATGGTTAGGCACGACTTGAAGGTAATTTCCATTGAAAAGACTCTATGCATATGCTTGATCCTTGGTCTGTCATCTGTTTTTATATCAACTAAGGGTATGTTAATGAGTCTTTATGAGGGTGGAATATCACATCGAATTTTCTGTTCGCTCGATAATGCAGACAGCTTTAATTAGTGAGAGAAATTTGTCAAATTATGTGACAGATGGAATCTGAAATTATTTGCTAACGGGGAAGAAATTGGTAACAACTTTACTTTTAGGGTGTCAAACCTAAAAGCTGTTGTATCTTCTACAAGAAGGTCAAAGGTTCGTTTCTTTTGGATTAAGCCAGGTTTGCTTTCCTGATTGTTTTACTGATTAGCTGGTAGGTCACCATTGCCTGCCTGGAAGGAAATCCCCGAAATAGTAAACCAACAATCTTGCAATCACCTTGCTTAAGGATTAACCAATTAATTTCAATCCAAATCCCCTCTCTCTCAGTAGAAGACGCCATTAGTTCTAATCAATTTCCTAACCCAAATCTCAACCAATTAACTTAACTTGCCCATATGCATTTGCTGCTTTGCATGTAAGTTCAATGGAGAGAAAGGATGAACGAACAATAAAACCATTTACTCTTTCGTAACTTAAACCATCCACTCAACATCATTATGTCATGCATGAAAAATGATAGACGATGAAATGATTCACATAAATATTTTCACAATAAAAAAGCAAATTAACACCTGAAAATTAATTAATAGTTTAATTGTGAAGTAGCAAATAGTACTAGTGTGCAACACAGTAATTAAAAAGAATAATATCTTACATAAAGAAAACTAAAAACCGATTTAATTGTAATTAACCAAACCATTTGTATGCTATCGTCTAAATCCATATCATTTTTTCTTTTCATATATAGAAGGCAATAGATTGAAATTATAAACAATAACAAGCACCTATCATAAAGCATATCCAAAATTTGAAATTATATATAGCGCGCCTAGCTAGGAGGAGGATGCGCGGAATGGGCAAATCGCTCCGCCCCACTTCCCCGTGTTCGACGCTTGTCTCCTCTCTTTCATTCGTACACTTGCAGCCACATCAATGTCACATCAACCATCTCCCTCTCTCTCTCCAAATGGTTTAAGACTTAAGAAATAATGGTAGACGTAATTGACCTTCTAAAACCCTCTTAAAGCACCTTTTAAAAGAATAACTAATTGAGCTTTTAACTTGGCAAGGAAATGAAAGATCAAAACCTGTTAGCTGTGAATGCAGAGGTGGTGGTGATATAAACAACGTCATGATCAAATCTTATGATGAATCAACTAAATCATTCTTGAGCCTTGCTCAATTGCTCTCTATTTTATCATAAATTAACGACTGTGATATGCCTTCACTTGCATGTCTCTTTCCTCCTTTCTCTATCTATTTACAGAAAAGAACTTGTTCGCGCATATCAAAATACATGGTGAGAATTGAATGGCAAACTATTTTCGTCATATCAACTTTTGTACTTCTAGACGTTTCACACATTCAATTAATTGACGTTGTATATCTTTGGTTCCAAAGATGTCAATTCTGAGAAGTCGTGTCTCTGCAAGTGGTGCAAATGTTGCGTATGCAAGCAGAAACAAAGAATGATACGGTACAATCCTACTAAGAGATAAATAGTGTGTACTTATCTTTAATCCCAAAAAGATGATTAAGCAAATGCAGTGGAGTTCAATTACTGTTGCCAAAGTTAGATGTATCGTTTACTTCTTATACAAAAAAATGAGACTGTCTATGGAAATTGAAAGATTTCCTGATCGAAATGGCACCCATAAGTAAACCCTTCAATATGTATTCGAGACTCTTGTTAATACAAAATGATGAAATGAAGAGAATTTCAAAAGAAGAAGGATCGTAACGATTATGACTACCAAATTTAATTTGCCATTGCTACAATATCATTAACAAGGAAATGAGATTCTACAAATTTAAGAGTCTTTATATATAAACTTTGTACTAAGATGGTTAATGGTGAACAGCCATATTTCCCTTTGCCTAGATTAAGAATATATAACCTCTTAACAAGGATGAAATCCCCGTGATAACTTAAGCAGAAAATCAATCTTTAAAAGGTCAACACAGATTGGTTGTCTCAATTTTCAGTGGTAATAGTTAAGTTTTAGACGAGGCAAGGGAGAAGCTTCATCGGATAGTTCATAATTTAACATAATAAATTACTCCAAAAATGTTTCTAGTACAGGAAAATGACTAAAACGAAATTGTAAAAAAGTAATGATTAGAAAGAAGCTAATGCCTTGAATAAAGAATGTTCATGGAAATTAGATGAAATCGTTTGAACAACTTATGTTACATGCACCATATATGATATATATATGACCCTAGATAGATCAAATATAAAATTTATTAAGAAATCATAGGCATTACTTGAATCATAGAGAGTTTCTTGTAAGGAAGAGCAAGTCCATTAAAATAAGAGTAATGTTAAGTATAAAAAGATTTGCATTCCAAATTTGTATACAAAATGATGTGATATAAAGTGTGCGGTAAGTTTAATAGTACATATTTATTATTTTGAAATATTATATCATTTTGTATATAAAGTTGGAATATAAACTTGATATAAATAGTATTACTCTTAAAATAAATTTTAATTAGAGAACTGCATAAATTAAATATGAATCTTGAAAGTCTACGAGGGATTAGACTAAACATCAAAACTTAAGAAAGAGCCATAAAAGGCGAGATTTAGACTCAAGAAAAAAGCTAAAAAAGAACAAAAATGGGAAATGGAGGATCAAAACAAGGAACCTGAAACCCTAGGCCAGTGCACCCTCCCCGTTAATATTTGGACAGCGTTAGGGTTAGGGTTAGGGTTAGGGTCAGGGTCAGGGCCCTGTCAATTCCACTCCCACAACTTGAAAAATGCTTGTAGAGGACGCAACATATAGCCCGAAAACTAAACGCCAGCAGTATTACTGGGTAAGTTTCATTTTCCCATTTCTCAGATTGGCTATTATCTTGTTGACATCTGTAGAGAAGAAGAGCTGGGTCACAGACGATTAAAGGCTTTTGGTAAATTTGGTACCGAGGATTACGATGTTTAACTGTTGTGGGTACACCATCTCTCTCTCGCCTGACAAATATCTCTGCACCAACCAATCATCTTATCTCATATTCAATACTCACCACCCTCTCTCTTCTAAATCACTGTATATTTATACCCTTCATCACCACCCCTTCAAACCTCATACTCACACTGCAAAATATTTCTCTTCTCCTTCTCTTACTTACTCTACTCCTTTTCAATTTCTCGCTTAGGTTAGCTTTTTAGCAATAGTATACTGTTTCTTTTAGTTTAGCATAGAGAGCAACCATGGATAGCTTTTTACCAAAGTGGGTCTCCGTTATTTCACATGTCTAGAGATAGGCTTGAGCTTTTGAGAAATTTTTTTTTGGTCCTTTCTTTTGCTTTTCTGCCTTTTTTTTTCTTTACTTTTCCTTCATGGATGAGATTTTAGAGACTAGGGTTAGGGTTTTCCATTATTTTACTTTCTTTGCTTTTTCTTTTCTTCTTTTGCATGGCCAGGTGATGATGACGACGAGATCTAAAGAAATAATACCAGTCACTGTTTGCGGATGCAGCACCATCAAGATTCACAAACTTTTTAGGGCTAGTGAGTGGTGGCCATGGTGGCTTTTCTGTGGTCCCTTGCTTCACTCCAATAGCTCTTGGACCTGAGAATCTTGATGATGCTGCAGCGGCAATAAATGGCTTAAAACTAGCTAATATCCTTTGGTATCCGACCAAAGAGCGAATATCTACAAGTACAGCCACAAGTGATAATGATGATGCATACAGTAAGTAAACCCATATCAAATGATGAAGGTGTCCTTATTTATTTTGAAAAATACTTTTTTTTTTTTTTTTTTTTGTAATTTGTGTTTTGAAAAACTAGTTTTGAATCCTGATGCTGCTAACACTTTAGCCAGTGAGGGACTTTTATAAGTTAATAATAGAAATTGTTCAACTTTAGACATCGTTAGGGTTTTCTTCTTTCTATGGTAACCCTCAGTACCAAGTTTGAGTTAAGTCATTTTGGTCGCGATCCGTATGATGATATAAAGTAATCTCTGAGTTAACTGGAGATTTTATTTTCAGTGATATTTGATGGATTTGAGTGGTTTCTCTTACTTCCTCATAAAGGTTTGTGTACTGCACCTACCAGGTTTCGCAGTAGGTATGTCTGTACTTCAGTTGCAATCTTGTGTCATGAGAAATCATGAGCTGCTTTTATTCCATGAATATTTTAGTGTTTTCAATTTTCTACTTTTTCTTCTGGTTCTCATTCTAGATCTTGAATATCTGTATGAATCTAAGCCAACTATGACATAAGCCAGGATATTTTCTTCAACACTATATTTTATCTCTGTGATCGATGTGTCTGAAACATGTAAAGAAGTCTCATAACACCATTACTTTGTTTCTGTCGCATATATGAATATTATCGGTTCTGGATGTACTCTTGCAGCAGAGGCATATCCTCATGTCCTTACCTCTCTCTGTTAGCTTTCTGATGGAACGTTTTTCAGATTTGGTATATCAAATCGTCTTTCAAGTTGTTATTTTTGGTTCTTCTCCTGAACTTTTGTTAAAAGCTCTGAGATCAACCTGAGAGTTGGTTTTGCCTGGAGCATGTATTTTAGATTTTTCCAACTTTCTTTATATAAGAAAGTGAATCTATTTGAAGGGGTTTAACCTATTGGAGAGGCTGCCACCTTTTAGATACCTCATATTATAGTCTTTCTTAAATTATTACCTGTGTGGAAGAAGAAAATGAACTACTTATAAGCCCTAGATCGGTTTGGAAGATTGATTGATTCGTTCTGATTAAAATTATTAATTTTACTTCTTTAATATGTTGTGAATAACACGTAATCTTTCTTAAAGCTATCAGATTTTCTGCTTTTGTTTGAAAATTTTTGGCAAAATATAAAATTATATGTGAGTTCATTTTATGATATAATAATAAAATGCGAAGTGAAGTTTCAAGTATTGAAAAGAAATTGGATATGGGTAAGATTTAATAGCATTACATCGACCACTTTGACTATAATAGTTTTCTCTAATTTGTGTGAACTTGTAGACTTTTATTTTGCCTTCTTAAGATTGTAAAGAAATTTTTTCCTCTCCTTCTGCATTTCTGTTACATTCATCTTTTTCTCTTGCTGTGAAGTTGAACTTCTCCACTTTATGATTTGCGTGAAAGATGAATTTTATGAGTTATTTTCGTTTTATTAATTTTAGTTGAATAATATTTGTTGCTTATATTTCAAATGATCTAAGCTTTGTATTTCATCGGTTCAAATTTTCACCCATAAAGTGTAATCATATAAAAGAATAATATACAAGATGATGAACCCACAGTAGATAAGCAGTGAATTCCGTAAAGTGCTTTCTTGTAGGGAACTACTTTTAGCTACGCGTTCAAGTATAGTGGAGCTTTTACTATTTGTTACACAAGCAAGCTTAACCACTTTGAGAAAATTTAATGAATAACTACTGCTTGATAGCTAAAATTCAAAAGAGATATATGTGATTATAGCATTTTATCTTGGAAAACCATATTTACATTCTTTTCTGTCATGAAGAATGATGCAGCCTTCCTTCTTGATCTTAGTAATTTATGTGATTATTTATTCTATTTCTGAAGTTGCTATTTGAGGATTCCTGTAGCATCCTGTCATGTTATCACGTACGGTGTTTTCACATGCGACCAGTAAAACTACACTTTGCCTGTCTTATAATGTGAAACATTATTTTGGTTGAGACTTTAACAGCTCTATCAAATAATGCCCAAGTGTCAATTTCAAAGTATTTGAATTCAATGCTAATTAATGGTGAGCTACCTGCTAAGCTGTATGTTTGAATGCTAATTGGATCACTTTCGATTTCAGAAGGATTATTCTTCTCTTAAATATATATAACTTGGTTCTTGAATTGGATAAAGACGTGCATATATATATAGACATGATGATGAAGCCATAAAATATCAAAGGTTAAACTGCTCTCGTGCAGCTAAGCAAGCTGTACGTAGCTTCTTTTCATGGTGGATTGAAATTTGAAATGATATGATCTTAGTTTATAGGGTAGTTCCCGTCTCCACAAATGTTATTCATCCCCCACTTTATCTATTTGTTAATGCTTAATTAATGCTAGAAGAGTTGAGGAGAGGTGGTCACGATATATTCAATTTCAATTTGGCACACATATGATTACTTTCAGAACTCAAAGACTGTAAAGAAGAAAGAAGCTTCTCTCCTGCGTTCTAGATATCAAAGTTAAGCATGTTTTCTCTTGATTTTATATCGTTATTTATTGAAAATATATATCCGTCCGTTGTTGTGGATTCCAGTTGTATTGTCATCATATATATGTACGGTTTTCTTCTCAGACATTAAGCATAGATATGAGATATAGATTCTTACAGATTGCTGATCAATAGCCTAGTTCTTTTTTAGCTACAAATCGTTTGAATCGGTGATATCATCACCTCTTGTGATCTAAAACATGTTTTTTAGACAATTATGATTTTTTTTTTTCCTTTTAACAAAATTTTGTGATAAGTTCCTTACTTTTTTTTTATTTTTTAATTAAGACCATATCTTTTATATAACTAAATAATTATTATATACAGCATGAAAAAATAAATTCAAGACCGATATATTAATAACTATGATTCACCCTATATGTTCATTATTCATCATAATATTAAAGTATAGGGTAATCAGGTTATTGTTACAAACATCAATATTATATAATAAGATCAAAAAATCATATGAGATCCACATATCACATCATTTTTATATCTTTCCAATAAAACTCTAATACCACATCATTTGAACATCTTTCCAATAAAATTTTATGACTGCATCCACATAACAATTCATTATTGTGTGTAGTGTGTAGGGCCATGTCTCTCGAACGATCATCTACTATCAATTCAAGTGATAGATCTCACTTCCCTTCCCCCATACGATAGCCAAAAGGGACAGTGTATCTACAGAAGAAGAGTATGAAGCTTTACCCTTAATTTGATTTAGTTTAGACGCATTTCAATGAAAATCATTCTGTGTAATATGTTGTTGATTGACATGGATAACATGATATGTTTTCTCATGTATTTAATTGTCTCACCTTGTTAGTTTGTTAGATAAAATATATATATATATATACAAACATTCAATGATATAAAATATATCAATCTTACTCTCTTGTGACATTTTTTTTTAAATAAAAGATAAATTTGAATAGATTAAAGATCTATGTGTTCTTTTTTGGCCCTAGATTGGATATTGGGCCAGAAGCTATAAAATGCCCTATTAAGATCCTGCCAAATTTCTGGGGTTTTGCAGACGTTTATTGCAGATGATATTTTTACAAGGCCCAGCTTCTTGCATGTGTGCTCATGGTGCGTCATATATTATTGACTAGTTGACTGCACTCCCACTCCACAGTTCCTACTCTGAAGAAATCGATTTTTCTAGTGTCTGTTCATATGTTGAACATCTTGAATAAGTTCATATAATGTACCGATGGACTCTCTTTCTGGTTCTAACTAGTTGATAAAGCTACATTCAATGTCAAAACCTGATGCCTTGAACCTGCTCTCATATGCCGAATTGAATAAATAATTCTGCAGTCTAAATCTTTAATTATCTTCCATCGATGACTCTGTTAGGAATCCTTGTAACATTGTACACTATCGACTAAATGCTTTTCAGTTCAATTGCTCATGCACAATGTAGCTGCATAAGTTTCATGCAGCAAAGCCATGAATGATGAATCTTAACATGTGCATATTCCATCACTATATCCGACAATCTTCATTTGAAAATTAAGTGTTTACGATATATTAAATGTACAACTTGCAGACGATTTTCATGCTTTTATTTGGTGATGGTTTGGAACCAACTCCGATCAAGTCTTGATATTAAAAATTAGGGTTTCTTGAACTGCTTACGAATTGTATCTTCATAAATTCATAATATATATATATAAACCACTTGGGATTGATGCCCTCATTAATGATTGACAAACACAAGGTATCTTTAATAATTTTAATAATCATTGGAGAGTAATAGTAAGCTTAATTGTAATTTAATTAATAAATGAAAGAATGATGCAAAGTGATGATTCATTAATTGATGAACATCTTCATCAAATCCAAATCTTTGTACTACATATATAATCTGACAATTTAATTGAGAGAAGGAGCATAAAATCTTCTCCAATCATGAAATCCCAAAATCAAACAAGAACCAAAAGGATTGATTTAATCAGAAATAAAATAGATTTCATTCCTTCATTTTAAACGACATTTCTTTCTCCCAATCAATTATTTAGCCAACAAAGACATATCTATACTCGGAACAAAGATATAGGGAATGATGCTTCATGTCTCCTTAAGGTCTCTCCCTCAAAGATTTGACTCAAATTTGTAGTTTTTGTTTTGTGAAATGTGATATAAGAAGCTTAATTTGTAACATGGCCTGTCCTCACATGGGGGCATGTGTTATTGTCATCCCAACTCTAAAAATTGCTCATATAGTTGAGGAATTAATTAATATGGTTATTTTGAAAAATATTTAAACGGTTTTTAATTAATTAAAAAATTAAAAACATTTTCTCTCTCTGACATACCTCATAAGTTGAGTTGTATAAGATGATTATATCGATTAAGTACATGTAACATGATATATATTGCTCAAGCAATATTGTCATCCTTGAAGAAGCTGCTTTTAGATTGATTAATAAAGTATAGTTTGATTATGAACGCAATGTTAATATGTGTAAACCCAACTATTATTATTAAATCAATGACATATATACAAACAATTCTCATTCTTTTTCATCTCCAAATGAAAGATCTATCATTAAATTTGTTTTAAAATTTTCAACTTCTAGGTAGTCTAGCTTTTGTCATAACCGGCCAAATCATTTCTGACTAAAAACAAACCATTGATGGATTTGATTCTTATTTCTTGTGAATTTTTGTAACTATTAGAGACCATGGAAGGTGGCTTCATTTTTGGTACGTAAAAGCAGGATTAGGATAAAAAGAAATTAAAATTTATATACATTAAAAGATGAAGGTGTTGTAAGCAAAATAATCATTTGGTCTGAACCAATTGAGCAACGTAAATCTACTAGAAAAATCTCCATTCATCACTACGATGCAAGAAACTTTCCTTTTCATTGATTGATTTGATTCTTCTAGGTAAGCTAGAAAGTAAATCTATATATATATCCCTTACTTGCCCTGGAAGTTATGCTGCTATAAGGTTATGGCAACAGAAGGACTTTCAGACAAATTGCTATATTTTTGTCTAAATACATTGAAACCACAATGTCTTGATCATGAAGAAAGATATTCAACTTTTGAGCATGTAATCGATACTGTGTTAATAATATATATACTTTCTAACCCTCAGTTTCATTACTTCTTATTATGATCAGTATCCACAATATTTTTTAGTTCTGCTATTCATTAGGAAAATATATGAAAAAGATAAGACGTAACGTATTAGATAGTTCTTTCTTTGGTTAAAATTGAGTTTAGATCAATGAAGGTAGTCATTATTTCTTCTAAAAAGAAAAACTGTTGCTTGAAATCGCCAAAGTTTGCTTGCAAATTGAAGAGTTAACTTTAATAAGAGCCCTTATAAATTTGGAAATAGATCAAGTCGCTAAAAATTTAATAATGAGATTAGTCAAAAAAACAGAACAGCAAATCAGCAAGTTGCATCCATTCTCTTAGACAATTCTTCCTTGCTCGAAATTAATATATTCATATGCGTTATATTGAATTTGGACATGGTGTTTATATAAGTAATAGTTAATCTAGTAAACTATGTGAAACAAAAATATGGGGAATGACATCTTGTGGTCTGTTGACCTCTCTCCATGTCCCTCACCTGAAATCCTGAAGTAACTGCACCACGATCTGCTACTTGGAGGTTTTGCTCACATGGTTCCATGTGATAATCACATTCACCTGAAAATATTAAGGATATATAGGTTAAATTGATCAAACTGCATGAAACATGCAAGTCATTGTTCACTGATAAATAAACAAACGTTCTAGTTAAATCATAATCTTTACACTTATAAAATCTTGCAGTAACTAGCTAGCTATATTTAGGAAATTTTAAATTTGGTTTCTCGTCTGGCCACTTATTCTTGATTACAGTGTCAATTATGGAAGACTAAGCATCCATATTCCATAAACTACTGCACAAAGCCTCTTCGGCAGTAAGTGGAAACCTATATGTACAATATTAGCACACAGTTTTATATACTATGCAGAATGCTTTATTAAACAGTGCTTTGACTGGCAAAACAGATAGAAAGTAAAATGTATGATGAACTATTAAGCACTTCAGAAGAAGAACTATAAATTATAACCGATTTGGAATCAATACTACTCTTACTCGTCGTCCCAAAACTTAAGTCAAACAGAAGAATATTAAGGGCAGAACCGAGTAGGACAAAAATGTTTAGATAGTGACAAAGTTTGGTGAAACTAAATTAGCACGACATTAACCACCCCATGATCCAAGATACCGTCCCTTCAATTCTTAAATTGGTCATTAAGCTCCCCATGTGGTAGATGAGCAGAAAGAGCTAGAACCAATTTGTGCAGCTGCATGCATAAATATATGTGTGCATTTTTAATTAAGAAGGATAACTTTTACTGGTCAAATCATCTAATGATAAGTGGATTAAATGTAAGAAAATTAAGTTTTTGGCCCCAGTCACCCTATCCACTGAACATGGCATGCTTTGTGGGGGCTGCTTACATTTGCAAACTTCCGTTGTTATAGGAGAGGTGTATTATTTCATTGGCAGAGAATTGATGGTCGATTATGCATAATTTGCACAGATAAATAGATAATTTAATTGGTTTTTGTTTTAATTTCCCCTTCTACTTTGATGAAGTTAGTCCAGGTTTGATGTAAGCAAGACAACATTTTCCAGAAGAGACTTAAGATTACTTTTTGGTTTGTTCAACTTTCTGGTTCATGGAAGCTAGTCCTATATTTGAAGTAACCAAGAGAATTGCGTACTCTTTGGTACCTTTAATAAACATAACCATTTGAGTGGCACAGAAGTCATGAAGAGAATGGTATAAAGTCTTTGATAAATTTTATTAATTATGCAAGAAAATTGTCTACTTTGTTCAAAGAATTCAGACTGGGAACAGCAGCCAGTGGACATATGCGGCCGTTTCATATGCTAAAAGGAATGCCAAAGATTTGTTTTTCTGAGGACTATTGTCTAAATTCAAGCAACCAAATTATGTTTTCATCAACTAAACGTGACAGTATCTTCTAGCTCGCAAAGAAATTGCTTCTGTTGGGACAAATTGGAACAGTAAGCTCAAGTAGCTAGAGGTTAATTAATTTATTCTGAGTGTCCCAGAAAGTTGTTTATTCAAAATGCCCATAATGGATCTTGCTCTCACAGAGAGCATATACAAACCATTTATTTGTAGGTTGGTTGGAGAACTATGCTCACCGGTACATAGCGCCGCTTGTTTGAAGGTTCTTCACATGAAGGCATGTGTTATCCTTCTCCTGCAGGGCAGAATAAACGATGAATTATAAACCAAACCGATATAAAACAAGATTATATCAAAATACATGTTAATTACTTCAAATAAGTTGTTACATCATTTGCACGGGATACCATTTAGGATCTATGACTATTCAAATACTATTAAGTTCAAATAACATAATATCTTTGAGATTGTATATAAAAAGTGAATGAAAATGGCAAAGCAATACGGACACATCTGATCTAGATTCGTTTTTCAAGTTCTAATCTTTGAATATTCCTTTCTCTTACGTACTTACTATTTATACACTTAATGTGACAACAACTGGGAAGAACAAGAAAGAACACAGAGGTCTCCTTCTCGGTTTCTCATGGCTATGCAGTTACTAATCACTAATCAATCTGTAGAGAATCAATTATGCTCTTTGGCTATGGCAAAAGGTATTGTACCTAGCTAGTTAATGGTCCCTAACTAGCTTAGGATTATAAAAAACCATAAATGGACCAACCGCATAGGACAAAATGATTCTTCTGATAGATTGCAAAACTTAATTATTAATAAGCTTACTTACTACAACAATTAAGCTACCCATGATCCTAGATGCTGCCTTAATGTCGTCATGTTATGCTTCTTCAAGTGTCGAATGAGCCAAAATAAAGGTCTTTAATTGATGGGTCAAGTCAGCTAATGATGACAAGCAAAATAAATTAATTAAGATACCATAAAATCCAATTATGAAACAAACAAAGGAAATATTTTTGGAGGAAATGCAAAACTTTCCAATGAACATGGCAGGCTTTAAGGGAGCTGCCCCTCATTATTCTGCAGTTCAGCCTATAAAGTAGTCACAGAAAATCTTAATACCTTAAGAAAACTGATGCCTGGTTCAGAAAAAGAGACCAATAATGATTTGTTATTGCTTTTGAACGCTTAGTTAATAGAAAGTTGTCTAGTGTGTGTATTTTGCGGCAGAATAAGATACGATAAGATTGTTTCTTAACGTTTTTAAATTTGTTTTAACGTTTAGTTCATGGAAGCTAGTCCAGGATTCATTGTACGCAAGAAGAGGATCATTCCAATTTGACTGAGAAGATGAGTTAATTAAGTGAGGAAATCACTGATCTTGGATGCCGAGTAAGCAAAAGATCTCCTGTCTGGGAATTTTTTGCAACAGACAAAGTTACCCACTTGAGTTAAAAGGCAGTAATCAAGAAATTCATTCCTCCAGGATTTGTAGGAAGCAAGGGAAGTTAATTTCCAGCTGGTGATGGAAGATTTTCTGAGGATTGTTATGAAACAAAGCAATCAATCGGCGATTTCTTCCACAATAGAAAAAACACTTTTTGGTAGACAATTGTTGTCTAAATGCATTTAACCAAACCTATAAGAATGAATATGAACATCAAATAAACCAGAATTCAGTATGTTCTCACTGAAACTCGCAGTGCAATATATATTCAATGGAACGGATTGAAGCTTAAAGCTCAACCACAGGTAATCAACATAATATCCTTTTATATCTTCAGTTATTTCTTAAATTGACTTGATTTGTTAAAACTTATACTCTAGTTTCAATCACCTGAAAGCATAATTGTATTATCAATAGTGCAGCTTAATTTAGCTGAAGCAAATACTTAACCGGTTGAAAGCGTGCTTGCTTGCTTTTTGTGAACGCTCTCAATCAAAGCAATCGTGTTTCAATTTCAACCCCACCTGGAGCCTGCTTATAAATTTATAGCAAAGCTTGTTACTGATCTTAATATCCTTGACCAATTCAGCTTTTTCCTCCACCATAAGCTTTCGCTAAAATTAATCATAAGCCTAAACGCACTATCAGTCACTAATCATGGCACACAAATTTCTGTAATAACATTGAAAATTATGTACGCAGACTTTTAAGACATAAACTTGTATGCAAATTGGCTCAGAGATTACAGGCCAAAAAGTGGAGATTAACCTCCTCTCTTCTTCAGAAGCTCACGTTGAATAACTAATAGTTCAGATGAATTTTAATTAACAAAATTCGTGGTAAATTCTTAACAGCAACTATCGATTAGAGTTTTTGAGACATTGGACGGAACCCATTTGGGTCTTTAGGCATTTTTAATCTACATTTTGTCCTTGTATTTCACTTGTTCGTAAATCCACCTAAAATTCACGTTGAAGATGGGACCAGGGCACACCTGGCTTGGCCATTATAAATTCAATTTCCATGCAATGAACTTTTTTTATAATTAAATGAGAAAATAGAATTGTAAATTACATCATTATCTAAAATACACGTGTACGCAGCGGATTCCCTTTGGCTCTTCAATTAGTTGACCGGTGACGAAAAGAAGAGTTGGTAAAGACTTTTGGTCTCGTGACCAGGGACACAACGCTGCGTTTTAGCCGACCTACACGTGTGCAAAGCGACAGAAAGCAACTTGAAATTAACAGATTAACAGTTAAAATTAGAGTAAAGTAAAAAATTTGAGAAACTACAAATAAAATACATATTTTTTTTTAAGGGAAAATACAAAGAATATCAGGGCCCACTGTATGGTAGTCTTACCATGTGCACCATGTGATTATCACTACCAGTCTTGTGATGTTCTTCGATGAACAAAACGTCGAATTTTTTAATTCCAGTTTAATTGTTTTGTTTAGAAAGAAGTCAAGGGTGCACCCGTGGGTGCATATATTTAATTATGATTAAACAATCAATTGTGACCAAAACTACACTTAATTAGAGATAAAAATATGATTAAGAGTTGAACTAGAAGCATTATTGGACTAACAACATGGTAATCAACAACTCATAGCTTCGAATGTAGTTAATGGATAATATTATAGTCCTCGATTTTGTTTTGAAATGGATCCCGACGTATACTTCGAATTCAATGAAATTTGAGGAGATGGCAATGCAGAAATTGAAAGTTGAAAGCACTGTGGTGGGTTGATATTTTTACAGCAGAAGAGTGACTGCATTGGCAACCTCATTCTTTTGAAACAATTGCCTTATGCAATCTCAAAATGAAACGTAGATCAATGGCTCCACCATACTGAAAATATGCAAAGCTCAAAATAGCAAGCACTGATTGATCATACTCTAATCGACCTGTCACTGTGCCTCGACCTTTCTCTTCATTAAATTGAGCCCCACCAAGCTGAGCACGCATGTCGGCTCTATTCTCACGTACGGTTACATTCAGAGAATCCACATCATTTTACCCACTGTAAAAGAAAACATTTTGCTATTTTTCAAAACATTAAAGAATCACAAACCCATTCGAAAATTGCAGCACTCATGGGGTATATTGTATTGCCTTGGTCGGTGCGGTTCGTGCAGTGTATTAAGGAGTGTAAAGAAGGTGTCAGTGAATCATGAGCATAAAGAAGCAATGCAATCTAAGCAAACTTAGGTGAATTGTTTCTATTATCTCTATAAAGCAAACACCTCCTAGATTCTCTTTTCCTGAGGATTCGACACCTATTAGTTTGCTAAGTTATTGGGGAAATCAAGAAGATAACTTTTTGGAGTTTGATAAACTTTTTTACTCAGTTTTGGAACTTACATGTTGCCTTCCAATTAATCCAATCCGAGGAATACAGCTTACATTAATTGTAATTGATAATTTGTTAAAATAGACTAAAATTTTACATTATTGCATATGTTTTTTCTTTCCATAGTTGGGTATCTTATCAACACATAAACTCTTTTAGTTAATGTAGAAAGTTGTAAACTCAAATAGACATAAGACTTTATTGCAAGCTAAACGTAACCTTAACAGTTCTTGTTAAGAACTCGACTCAAGTGACTGTTAAAAGGATTAAAAAAACCTAGACCAAACTGTAGAAGAGAAGTAGTTATATATATATGTAAGAAATTTATCTGCTTGCCAGTTGGAATTACTGGAAAAAGCAGTATCACTATCTCTACTTTGATCCTCTGCAAATCTTTTGCTTTAGCTTTTAACTTGTTCTCTTACAAAATCACTTTTTTTCTTACCTAGAAGTTTACAGTTGCAGCCCCACTTACACACAAGCTCTCAGTAGTGAGATTTGGAGCATTAAATTGTCCTCTCTAGTCTCTTCTCTTTCACTGAATTAATAAATAGCCCATGACGTGTGTATTGGGAACCCACCTCATTACAGCAATACTATTTACTCACTATTTCTTTTATTTCTTCAACTTAAAAAAAAAAATTTGGGTGGGCCTCTCGAGGCAAAGAAGGCCCAGGTGATACCCACTGCCACACCCATCTGCATTCTGCAACTCTTTTTTTCTCTTCACCCCACTATAAATACCACTCATCCCTCACCTCACTCACTATCTCAACTCTTACAAACCTTCACTGTTTTACATTCACTCTTTGCTAAGCTTTTCTCTGACCTCTCAGAAAAAAGAGGAAACCAAAAGATAATTCATATATTTATATTTCTTGCCCTCTCATGGCTACTCTTACTCACAGTGCAAGTGCACCCCCACAGTTCTACCTAGATGAGAAGTGGAAGTTATCAAAGAAAGAAGGATCATCAAGGAGCCGCTCTTCAACTACTTCTTCTTCTTTCATCAAAACCTCATCTTCTTCATCAACACCATCTCAGCGAAGGTGTTCTTTCACCAGAAAGTGTGCAAGATTAGTCAAAGAGCAACGAGCTCGTTTCTACATCATGAGGCGCTGTGTTACCATGCTCATCTGTTGGCGTGACTACAGTGATGCTTAGAAGACGTGAAGGGAGAAAGCAATAGAGAAGGATCCATCAGAAAGAGAGAATTTCCAAAAAAGTTTCTCTCTTGTTTTTCAAGTCTCTTCTCTTGTTTTTTTTTCTCTTTCTTTCCTTCGAGATCGTTTTTGGGTCTGCTCCAAAGCTTAACGTAGACCCAGTTAGGCTTTTTTCTTGGCGTCCAAGGAGGAAGAGGAACATAAACATATATATAATATATATATAAACGTGTATATAGAGATTTAATTTTTGGTTCATTTTTGAGTTAGATTTTTTTGGGCTCTGATTACCCAGTTGATGGTGAAAGAGCTCTTAATGTTATTGTTTTTTTATCAATAGAGAGAGAGGAGATATTATTATTAATGATCAGAAATCATCTGTAGTTTCACTTTCAGTATTTCATTCATGCATACACATATACTCCTTTAATTCTCTGTTAATTTCTCATCTGGGATTTTCATTCCTCTTTTTTCTTTCTTTGAATCTTGAAGTTGATTGAGATCTTACATCTCTCTCTCTCTCTCTCAGTTTTGAGTCTGGGAAAGAGAAGCAGGTAGCTAGATTCCATTCAACCATTGCTGCAGAGCTCTGGGTAGATCTGGTTTACATGGCTGACAGAGATTATTATTTTAAATTAATATTAAATTACTTCTCACATTATTTTAACTCAATTATAGATGTTGAATTTTTAATTGAAAAATGTCAGCCTAGTAGGGTAGAACTGGAAGATGGCTCAACGTGGGAGAGTGTCTCTTGAACTGCTCTAGGGCCAGCAGGAGAGATATGATTCTTTCAATTCCTCCATTATTTTTCTACATTAAACTCTCATTACAAGCCAACTTGCTTTTGTACTAAATTCAATTATTTGCACTTAAAATAACGTTAATACACAGTACATATAGAGAGAGTAGAGAAGGAAAAAAATAGTCACTTGTACAGTATCTACTACTAGGTTTCAACCATAGCTGGAGAAGTGATTGTGCACAGTTTTCATGGCGAATTTAATTGGTGAAATTACCATTTTGTATTGTAATTTTAGCACTTTGACCACATACCAACAATTTTGACATTTGTCTTATGTAGGGATAGTTTTGGAATCAAATACTGTAATTTATATATCATAGGTTAAATTGGGTCAATTCCTTAACCTAGCTTGTGACTAATAAGTACATATCTGAACTTTTGGTACTTAAGATTTCATATTTGAGTTGATAAACAGTAAAATATCTCTCATGACTCATGAGTAATGTAAATAAACTTATACCTTGGAGTGGGTAATTGGTAAATAGAATGTACTTGTCGGGGTAGTCCTGTCAACTGGTGGAATTTACAGCTGGGTTTCCCTGCTGTTTGATACTGCAGATGAGTAATCATGGATCTGACCATTCGTTAAAAAAATTGCAATCTTTGGAAATCATAAAGCCTTGAATACTAAATTCAGTAATGTGCAGAAAAGTATTTACAAATTTAGAATAAGAATTTCATATTTGGTAAGTTGTCTTGTGGCTTCGAATTGGAGTTGGAATTGACAATTTGGGCTCCATTTGCTGACTAAGCTCGACAGCAACCCCACATGCCTCGCCTCCGCAGCAAACTTCAAATCGACCCTTCCCTTGGTTGGTCTGTAAATTGAAGAAAAGTAAAAAAAAAAAATTAACAGATAAATCCCTCTTTGCACATTTGTAAACGACATAGTTTTATCATCATGTTTATCAAATCATTACTTCTCTCGTTTATTTTGACCCCTTTTCATTTGACTATAATAATAGCACCACCCTCCAATTTGATTCCATGCATGCCCACGCTGATAAGATTTGTAATTCTTTAGTTTGGATTTGGCGTGCCAAAATTGGTTTGACTTTTTGCTAGGAAGTGTTAATAATTTAAATTAAAATTATAAAGACAGCTGAAAAATAATCAAATTTTCAAAATATTTAAATGCTATTATCACAAACAAATAATTTTGTTTGTAATCGATTATTAAGGACCAACAATTATACAACACAAAACAACTGTTAACCTGTTAATCTTTGCAAACTTAAGATTAAAAAAATATCGATCATTTTATCGATTTATTATTATGACATAATTATGTATATAATATTACTTGTTTATTCATTTTCACCTTTTTAGATTATAAGTGATGGTGATTATTTTTCTCTTTCCTTGGACCATAATAGTTTAGTAGGTTTGGAATTAAATGCCTTTTTCAATTATTTCAAAAGTTTATCAGGTTTGAGTAGCGCTATTATCACACTATACCACTTTTTCCAACTACATTGTGGGCTAAGAATGTTAAGGGATAAGTGATTTTTCGTTATTTTTCTCTGCTTTTTTTTTCCCCCTCTCTTTTCTATGTTGATTCAAGTCAAACAAGAACCTCTGCTTTACGTGGAAACTTTTCTTTTAATGCACTTTTGCAAATCAAACAAACATCAGCTCCGAAACAAGACTAAGATTGAACATTAATGATTGAGTTTAGCTTGGCATGCCAAGGAGGACCCCTCGAACAAAACGAAAACGACAGAGTAGCTTGATTCTTAGACCTTAGAAGAGGGGTGGCCCAAACGCATTAGGTCGTATAACAAAAGTGAAATCATAGTCTCCCTACATATCCCAATCCACTTATCATTTGATGATTAAGATTCTTAATGGGCATCTTCCATATCTATATTAAATGATTAGAAATCTTAATTGGATTTGCTTTTTTTTCCTTCAAGTCATACTTACAAAAAGGTGATTTCGGTTGCTTTTATTTTTATGGTGTCTGTCTATCAACCCCAAGTTGCATGCTCTAAAAGTGATCAAAATCAATAGTTTTAACCCTTTTTTAAGAAATATTTAATGCCAATATAAGTGTTTCTATTTATAAGTTGAAATACCCATTTGATACAATCTTTTCTTTAGGTGGGGG
This sequence comes from Bursera palmeri, assembly GCA_026225775.1. Taxonomy (NCBI): domain Eukaryota; kingdom Viridiplantae; phylum Streptophyta; class Magnoliopsida; order Sapindales; family Burseraceae; genus Bursera; species Bursera palmeri. Next base: position 17,185 of record JANKKB010030027.1, on the reverse strand, counting down.
GTGGCTTCTCTTGCCTTGATAAGAGCAAAAGATTCAAGGTTGAATCTTGACCGTTGGATCTCTGAATGAATAAAAATTTTAATTGGGCCAACAAAAACACTTCAAGAGTGGTCCAAAATAGAGGGAAGACAAAGGTCCTCAAACTCAAACCCTCGTTTTCACTACAATTAATGACTAATTATTTCATTTCATTTCATTCTTCCATTATAAACCAAACCAAGAAATCCAATGAAGGGAAGTGGGCCCAAGTCTATGCCTTAAATACTTTCCCAAAAAAGCCCTAAATCCCTCTCGAGGCCGAATCCTTTAGTGGGCCCAACCCTAAAAAACTCCAAACACGACAACATATCAAAGCAACACCTAAATTTAGGGTCCCCGTTTGGTCAATGGTCACATCAACACGTCCGATCAAATAATATTTTAATACGTGTCATGACTTCATTCGACACCCAGAGGATGATGGGTTCTGGTTCCCTAACCCTCTTTCGGGATAGATTTTGGCAATTTTTAAGAGGAAGGGACCCCAAAATTTTGGGCCGCGGGACCCGTGAGCTCCTCTTCTCCTAGGGTATGGTACTGATATGATCTTAATTAGACTGACTATCATATACATGTATTCCACATGGTTCGAAATTGGATTATACGCTATCCCGATGGTCAGGGTTTAGGGACTGGACCACAATTGAGCGTTGAATGCTATGCTGAATTCATTGGACTTGGAACTACCATTGTGAACTCGAGAGTAAATCTCAGTGAGTCCCATTTGATAGGGTCCAAATTTGGGTCTAAATAGGACAAATGTTGACAGTTAGGTAACACTAGTTCAAATACTGCTGCTTTAGACCGTATTTATTATGTTGTAAACTGGAACTTTCAACAGTCTCTGTTAGGGTCAGCTAGGATGCACCGGTACACCCACCAAAAATTGGGGATTGACAAATTTTTGGGGAACTTCTGTTAAAAAAATTGGGAAAAGACTGCTATATCGGTTGCACCCTAGCCAAAGCCTTTTTATTATGATGTAAATTATATACTTTGATGTTCTTAGTTTCCCATAATCTCGTAGGTTTCATTTCTTAAGACATGTTTAATATTGTTTTTTTTTTTTCACATTTTTAATTATAAATATTCAACTTACGAGAAATTATTAGTTTGAAATAATTGCGGGAACTACAATTAAGGAGGTTGTTTGAGTTTTTATTTGATTTTTAAAAATTTAGATGTCATATATTTTTATTTGATAATAGACTTGTTTGATAATGTTCAATAAACAATAACGAACGTTCCATATGTCATGACGTCTATATTTTTAAAAACGTATCAAATTTCAATTGGATCTCTTAATAAAATTATAAAAAATCCAACTAGTTTTGATATTAGTTTAAAGGCAAGATTTTAAATAAGTAAATAATAATAGATGATTTTATTATTTTAAAAAAAGTTGACATCTTAAAAGAACGCTTTAAGAATTATGGATAATATACTTATTTATAAAATAGCCACATTCTTGTAGTTAGCCAAAATAATGGCAGGGAGGTCAGTTTTTATATTTGAATCCAATGGGCTTTTTGTAATAATCCAGAAGGTACAGGGGTGTGTGTTATCCATTTCAAATAAACCCAGTGGGCAGTGGCAATCAAAACAAAAGTGGCAAGCTCATTTCATTGTACATGAATCTCATATTTTTGGGCCAAAACCAAAGCCCAAAACCCGAAGCCTTTTAACAAAACCAAGAGAAACTCACCCGCGTCCCACGCACCTTAGTAGCACGTTTAATCCAAACCATTAAAATCCCTTCACATTACTTGACACGCGCCACCTACGCAAGTCAGATTATAATTTCAGTTCTAAATGGTGCATACAAAACCAGCATTTTACTGGTCAGTACTGACAAACTCGCTAGACGCCTATGGCCGCCAAAACCCACGGCGATTTCTCCCGATTAATCGTCCCCGAGTCAACACCTCAACCCGATCTCTCCGTTTCGTACCACGATTTTCCACCTCGCTCCGACACGGGTCAGTCTCGCCACTTATCTTCTATCAGCATGCAATTCGTTTAGTTTTAGTTTTAGATTTTTTTGTTGTTTTTCACAATTGATGGTTTTATTTTAGAGTGAACCGTGACTAGAATTTAACGCTTAAGCTGAAATTAATGTATCGTGTGTTCAATTAGCAACATTTAACAATGTGAATTGGGGTTCTTGTAATCACTGTATTTGATAAATGGTTAATCTAGTTTTAAAGTTTTTTTTTTTTAATAGAAAATATGAATAAAATTAGTCGTAAGCAAAGGTGGGTTCAGTATGTTTTTCAAATTTGTTTTTTGAAAAACGTATAATTGGATTTGATATTTCTGAGTCCGTCTGGTTGCATATAAAAACAGGGAAAATGTATTTGGTTAGAATATTTGAGAATAAGTAAAGCATTGAAACTTTTCTAAAGGTTGAAAGCAACAAATTGGCGCTTTTGTTGCTTTTCCTTAAAAAATTTGCAAAGTGAGAAATTGTACTAAATGCTTTTTTGTTGTTTTTAATTGTAAAAAAAAAAAAAAAAAAGTGATTTTGAATATGGTACCTACCAAGTACTAAGTTTTCTTTACAATTTTTGGTCGGGGTTTTGCTTGTTTTACTATTTCACAATAAGTTTCACCATTTGTTAGTTGTTGCAATCTGCAAGATAGTCCACTTGCGTTTACATTTTGTATCTAGACGATCTGTGCAAATGTTTCTGTTATTTATTGGGAATAAGTATTTTTATATCACCTAGTAGCACGTATGAATGTGTGAGACTTATTAGTGGTCAATCTTTCTTTTGCCTTTTCACAAGCTGTTAAGAGTTGACAAGCCATGGGTGACACGATTGATTTAACGGGTGATGGAGGTGTCATCAAGAAAATTGTGAGGCGAGCTAAAGCTGATGCACTTGGTCCTACAGAGGACCTTCCTCTTGTGGATGGTATGTTGTTGTTGTTGGCATCAAATTTGTTAACTTTGCACAACTATGGGTCATATTTTGTGATTTCTCGGATTATAAACTGTAATGGAGGAAAATACATATTATTGTCTTCTGGTGATGGCCGTTGTTTGAATACCTTCTCTTTCTTTTATGACAATTATAGGGTCCTTTCAGAGGAGACCTTGCGTTTTGATGGGTTGAGTTGAGCAAATTTGAGAATAGAGATACAATATGCTGATAGCCTTTGTCTTTTGTTGAATGTGGTGTTACTTGTATCATGAGGATAGTACTGATCTTTGCTTAACCATTAAACTGACGGGTTACAGTTACCCCTTTTAGTTCATGGCAAAAAGTCATGTTTCTGTTACAGTTACGCCTTTTCTTAACTTTTCAATGCCATAAATTTTCATTAGAGATGGAACTAGTCAACCATTTGGTAGCTTGTTGTTGTCATCAGCTTTTATTTTTTTCCCCCTTACTAGTGTGAATTAGTGGTCAGTGGATTGTTTTGATTGATAAATCTGCCAAATTTTCCTATTGCATTGTGCAATGCTTCATGGTGATCCAGGACCATGACATAAACTTATTTGTGGGAACAGTTCATTATGAAGGCACTCTTGCTGAAACTGGTGAAGTTTTTGATACTACACATGAAGATAATTCTGTGTTTTCGTTTGAGCTTGGAAAGGGGTCGGTGATCCAGGCTTGGGACGTTGCATTGAAAACCATGAAGGTGAGAAATAAGCTTTTTCGATCTTATTTTTTTTCCTATTGCAAGTAAATTTTCGGTCAGTTATTCTTTTTAGTTGGTTCTACCAGGTTGGGGAGGTAGCACAAATCACTTGCAAGCCTGAATATGCCTATGGCAGTGCAGGATCTCCTCCAGATATCCCACCTAAGTAAACATCATTCTTTTTGTTTAACTTGTTTTCATTTAGACATGCATGCTTTAACTGATAGCCATGTGAATATAGACACTAGAGATTTCAATTGACAATAGATCAGTGTATTTGTGAAACTGAGAGCATTCTTCTCTGGAAGTGGTGCCAGGACCTGAACTCCTTTAGCTGGGAAATTATATTCTCGGTGTCTAATTTTTTACTGAGATTGAAGATATGACGAATCTGACTTTTTGGTTATATTGAGCTAATATATGCCAGTGAGCTAACAAATTTTTGGATTAGAGATAACTTTCCTGAGGACAAAGAAGGAAAATTTATGAGGTTCAGTGGTGGCAGCTTTTAAGGAGTCAGAAGAAACCCCTCGAACAATCTGTCAAACTTACATGGAGAAAGTGTTGATCGGTTTCCTTGTTTCTCTTTTTGAAAATACAAGTGGATTATTTGCCACTCACCAATTCCTGTGAGAATGAATAAATAAGTTAATAATATATATTTGATGCCATTTGATGCAGTGCAACCCTTATTTTTGAGGTGGAGTTACTATCCTGCAGGCCAAGGAAGGGCTCTAGTCTTGGTAGTGTTTCAGAGGAGAGAGCTAGGCTAGAGTAAGTCGTACTTCTCTCAGAAGTGTGCGTGTATATATATGATATCTTTTGATCAAGCAAATGCGAAGAAGAATCTATGGCTTATGTGACTTTATTGAAAACTTAAAATCAGGGAGCTGAAGAGGCAGAGGGAACTTGCCGCTGCTGTGAAAGAGGAAGAGAAGAGGAAAAGAGAAGAGGCCAAAGCTGCAGCTGCTGCCCGTATTCAGGCCAAGTTGGAATCGAAGAAAGTTCAAGGCAAAGGAAAGGGCAAAGGGAAATAGGCCGCCACTTCTCATTCATCCACCAAAAGATTTTATGATTGAATATATGATTAAATGAATACACCAAAACTATTCTAGTTACTTCAGTTAACTTGAAGTGATGATTGTGGCATTATCATCAGAGACTAAGCCGTCCATTGTTGATGGAGACCTAGTATTTGGTTGTTTCTCATCCATTGTTGATGGAGACCTAGTACTTGGTGTTGTTTCTAAAATTAGGGACTTTTGATTCGTGGCATATAATTATAAGCATTAATGTTTTTATTACGAAGGAATTTTGTCTCTTTCTAGTGCCGTTTGGTTGAGGTAGGAAATAGATCTGCAAAGAATAATATCTTGATCGCTTGGTAAGAACAGAAAAACAAATTGAAAAGATCATTCAAATTCGTCACAAAAAAGAAGAGCTTAGCAACGTTTCAAGAGGGTACTCTTACAACTCTAAATCAGCGTATAAGGTCAATATTTAGGAGAACTCGATGGACTTCAAACCAAATAACAAACTCTCAGGAATTGTTTTTAGTACCGACACCATTAGGGACCCCGTTGTCATTTTTTTTTATAATAAATGTGTGAGCTCTCGTAAAGCAGGTTTATGGGCATTCTAATCGCAAGTGATCGATGACTACAATCTATGACGTGCTCGGCCTCTATTTCCTCGTCCAAAAATAAAATAAAAGATTAAAAGAGTAGCTTCATTTAGGATCTTAATGATTAGGTAAAGTACTTAAAAGGATCTAGTAGAAAAATTCCAATGTGAACTTGGTGATTACAATCACATAATTTTTTGATAACTGATCATACAAGTATTAGGCAACAGCTTTAATGCCTAAATCAAGAGACACCATCGTTGGCCATAACTTTTAAAGAAGACCTTTCATGATGTTCAATGGGCTTGTATATGAATACATTCATCAGATAAATACAATGATCTACAGGCTGTGCAATGAATTAAACCATGTATGATGCATCCATTTCACCTTGTCTGGTTTCATGCCAACCAGTTCCATGCCAACCAGATCCTGCTCTCAGTTTACAAACTGGGCAGGTTCCTTGTTGCCGCAGCCATGGATCAATGCAATTAGCATGGAACTGCAAAACAAGATTACTAACTTGAATTACGTGATAATACAGAAGCTCATTAAATCAAAAAGCTGCAAAATGTCAACTTCACTAAGTAATAACATGAGAAGCTGAAATTGCTAGGCTCAAGAATGGCTCTCCATAATCTGCTCCCAAGATTGTTGATAGTAAATATATTCTAACTCAATACAGAGTACCGACTACTTGAACGTCAATGCGAAATTATATTAGCCACTGATCCAATTCACTGTATACATCAGGACAGAAGACTTCATATATAGCCAGGTTCCCAATAAGAACAGAAATTACATAGCTCCAATCACAGGCCTCAATTGGAGGAGCAGGCATGTTTTTCTTTTATCAATTATATTAACCACTGGTTACCCTTGAAAGGAATTTCTGCAAAGGATACAAAACCTTTTCTTTTTCCTATTTCAATAATTAATAAAACAACAAAATCATCATTGCCACACATTTATTTTCCTGATGCCTCATATAACTTTTTAGTACAGCCACATCAACAGAAGTAGATAAAAAGAGCAGCTTAAAAGTTGACAGAAATCCAAGGCGAAGACAAACCTGATGCAAGCATGGCAAACTTCGGACGGTTTCACCAATGTTAACTTGCTCCAAGCAAACTGTGCAAGTCAATTCATCTTCAGCCTTCAAGCTCCCAACTGCAATTGCAGTATCTACCTTTTTCTGGTGAAGACAAAAAAGTGTCAACAATTCCACTCTCCATCAATGAAGAGACTATTGATATACAGTTAGCACAAGTCTTATATATGTATATATCATTTGGAACATTGCAAGAAAGGAATTAGTCATCCACCCGAGGAACTTTAATAATGTAGAAACAACTAATATAATAGACCATTCAACACAAATACTGAAAAAATGCCTTATGCCAATGGCATATACCAGATTTTTCTACCACATCATAAATCATCCTTTTCTTTTCACTAATGACAAATTTAAAAACCAGCAATTCATATGACAACGAAGCTCTAATAAGTAGGACATAAGGATGATATTGATAAAATCAGCACATGCGACCAAGCAATTTCCTTTCAAAACGAAGCACCACATTAGATCATATTAAAAAACCATGTAGAAAACCTATTGGGTGCAGATGCAACAATGCTGTATTGTAAATTTAACAAAATAGTACAAATGAGACAAATGAATCACCTCATGAATAAAATGCATAAGGATGAAACATAATCTTATTTACTTAATTCCAAAATGCAAGAAAAAAGCTAGTACCTCGGCTGGTACCGAAGATGAGGCCTGTTGCACTGAAGAGCCACCACTGTCAAAAAGAAAAAGAAAAAGAAAATGTCAAAAGAATTGAAAATCCCAAATGTTAACATATAAGTAGGTTTAGTTTTTCTGCTTAACACCAGCAGCAATGGAAACATTCTCGAATCATATACACAGAAGATAAACTAGCAACCTAATCTTTATATGTACCTTTGAGAACCAGAGAATTTGTATTTATGAACTGGAAGGGCATTTATCTCTTCATCGCTCATTGAAGTAGCTGTAGGGACATTGTCAGCATCCAGTGCTCTCAAAGCCTCATAATCTATATGTAAACAACCACCACTTATGAAATATTCTTCTCAAACATAAAAACTAAAAATCAAATAAAGAAAAATTGAATAGACAATGTGCTCTATCTTTCAAAACTGCAATTTGTTCTAACTCATATTCAGCACAACAATACACACCTAGGTCATCAAATTCCCGGTCAAGGAGTGCAAGCTGGAGTCTAAGGCCTTGTAAACGACCTCTGGATGCAAATGCTATGGCTGGTGGCATATGTAACCGCAATTCAGTATGACCAAGAAGGCCATTGGCTACTGCAGCATGGGCTTGAGCCTGTGCTTGAAGTTGTTGACAAGTTGCATACATCCTCAGGGTTGTAGCCAACAAAAAGATGCCAAGAACTAGCCAAAGCTACATAAAAATTTACATTAAAGCCTGCTAAGTTGTTGTTTAAAAAATGTAAACTTCAGTAATGTGACCAGAAAGACTAGAAGTGATATATTCATATGAGTGACAGAATATACCAGAAAATTTGATGACATCTGGTGTGAATTCAATATCATGAATAGCAAGAGAACTGTTGCATTAAACATTTAGCACATTAATCATACAGGATAATGGTTTCGTTTTCACCATACATTTACAATATCAAAGAGAAAATAAAAACTAAACGGGACAAACATAAATTACCTGTAACAAGAAAAGCAAGAGAGTTGGAATTAACCGGTCGTGTAGCATGAACACGCTGAGGGACAGCAAATTCAAATTAAAAACATACATAAATGGAAGACTACAATAAAAGAATCACACAAAGTCATAAAGACAATGCACTGAGCCAAATGTAACTACTAGTAATATACCACCGTTCGCCGCTCTGGAATAATTCCCTGAAAGCCATTTTCTAAATCTGCTCTAGAACCTCGGAAAGCAAAACTCATGGTTTTATAATTCTAAAATATATGGCCAGTCGGACTCAAGTCAATCACAAAAAATTTCACAGCGCTTCGAATAATCTGCAAAAGTTCAAAAGCATACGCTTAACCAGGATTCTAAACAAATTGATTGAAAAAATTACAATGCATATTCATAGCACGATCCTACTGGAAACATTCAGCACGAAATTTATAACATAAAATGAACTGTAAAGGAACATCATTCTAGTTACATAATGCCTATTTTAATTAGGGTTTGTATCGTATTATTTTAGATTGTAGATGCAATTAGGGTTTCAAACAAGTAAACGTTGGAATAGATTCAATTTCATCGCTTTACAATCAAATGTGATTGGCGATCATATCAATAAACCATACATGTTTGAATAAAACGACAATGGAGCAGGTCGTAAAGGAAAATCGAATGAGAAGAAGTAAATGACTTACAGAAGCAGATTAAAACGACGGTGCATCGGATCTTTTAGGGAAAATGGATCAAGATCATCGATATAAACTATATGACCAATTCTCCCGTGCTGTAAAGGATATCAGGACGAGTTGGATCGGAGTGATCTGACTCGGACGCGTTGAGTTCCGATTGAGACCAACGCTTTCCTCGTCAGTTTATTGTCGAATTGTTGATCAGTCTCTGAATTGCAGGTCATTTAATCCAATGGAGAAACGGTGCCGCTTTTGGAAACAGAATGAACGGTGATGGATTTCCAGCATCGTGATGCGCACCGTTTAGTCTTACCAAAAAGACTTATATGCCTCGTTAAATTTTTGGCAAGTTATAATTAGTCCCGCTTAACTTATTTACCTCTAAATAAAAGACCAAAAACAGAAGTCTAAAATTTACCTTAAATTGTGGTACCCCTCGGTTTTGATTTCGGTTCCGAAATTCAAACTATATGGATCCTAATTATAATAGAAAATATTCATTTAGCTTAAATTTTAATCGTTTAATTATCTTATTCGGAATATGTAACGGCTGATAAGATTAAATTTGATTTTTAACGTTAATAATAGCAATTAAATTAAATAGAACGAACGGTTAGAAGTTAAATAAAGATTAAATTAAAACATCAACGACCAAAATTTCAGTAGCAAGTGAGACTTGCATGCAGCTGGCAAGAGAAGCGAGAAGAATATGCTGAAAAGTTGACAAGCAAACTCCCTCAAAAACTGAATCCGAATTCGGGGAGGGCCCTGCTATCCTCAATATATTAGGCAAGTGTCTCTGTTTCCAAAGCCCAGTCAGCTCAGGCCCTTCCACATTCATCCAATCCAATCCAATCCAATCTCACCTAACCCTCACGTTTTCATTATTTCCGATAATATGATTTGAGGGCCCATATTGAATGACTAAAGTGGGAAACGATGGGGCGGCTTTCCCAAATGCCAGGTTGGTAGTCAGAAAAATACGCCTCTGAATTCAGAGTTCAGACGCAAGTCAGAACCACAAAGCTTTCAAATTTTCTGATTTCCTGCACTCCAACAAGATCTCACATCATATACAGTCACTCTAGAGCTCGTATACACCGTTGATCATCATCTTTGTACCAAAAGCAGTGGCCCCTACAATATTCAATCATCAACTGCCGCCATTAAACAAATTAGAGTGATTCTCTTTTATGGCCCCCAACAACTGCAACCACACCAACTCAACAGAGATTCTCAGAATCACAAATAAAAAATTAATAAATAAATAAGATGTACAACACTGCACACATGCACTAACTTGTACCGTCAATGTGTCAACCATAGTGCTGAAGTGGGTCATTGGTTAGGACCATGTAGGGCCATGATCAATCGAAACCCTAAATACTCCTTCTGTGTTGATAGTTATGATCATCAATCATGCGATTGTTAATGTTGTTAGTTTGGATAATGTTCTTATTGACTTTCATATTTATGATTCTTATTGATATCATTTTCAATAAGGGGAAGACTAGTGTACAATTTAAAAATTGAGGAAAAATAAAAAAATTAGTAATCTTTTATTTATTTCTATCCCTAATCGTACAAGTTGATGAAATTTACATGTTTGCTATAATCCTATGACTTCGGAAAATATATATTGATAAGGATGGTCATGTTCATGTCATTTACGCACCCAACCCAAGCCTTTGACTGGCAACATCACACCTAATCTCAGCGAAGCCAACCCTAGATTGAACCAAATCAAACTCCATCCAGACGTTTTGCTGATGATGATGGCCAATCACAAACGCCTCTACACCCAACAAGTCAGAATTACCGAAAGTGAAGCAATGCACCGAATCACTACTACCCTTCACCAAACCGGGCACCCGGTACAATAACCTTTGACCCGTTACACTCATCTCCGCCCCACTAAACACCAACGTCACTACAGGCAACTCCGGCAAACTCTTCCGTGTCTGCTCAACTAAATAACACAAATCCATTGCTCCTTGAAAAACAAAATTGGGATCATCTAATACTCTCAGTGTCCCTTTTGTTTGTTCTTTGAACTCGTTTTTCAAAGCAGTATAAACTGGACCCAATAAGAAAGTGAATTGGGTACCCGAATCCACCATTGTTTGACCCGCTCCTGTATGGTCTGGTACAAAAGCAGATTTTGGTAAATTTAACAACTTACTTCCCACTTTAATGCCTTCAAGTTGGATAGTGTATGCCACCCGGTCAAAATACGGTAACGGGTCGGAAATTTTGACCAAAGGAGTGTAATTTAACGGCTTAAGCCACGACAACCTGGCGTCTCCGAAGAGCAAAACGCCAGAAGAGTCGAAACCCGATATGCAGTACGAGAATTTGGGGAACCCCATTTGAGTAACGAAAGATAATGACCCGAGGTTCATTCCCATAAGCCCGGTGGTTCTCGAGTCTTCATCAGAGTTGGAGCTGAAACCCGAGTCCATACAGCCGAATAGAAACCCGGGCTGGGTTGACGAGCCAATGAAGATGGTTTCAGTTGCGAGGTTGCCTTCACTGGAAGTTAAGTCAGCGTAGCTGATGGTGACGTGACAGAGCTTCTTGGAGTCGCATGAAGCTGGTATGGATAGGTCTCGGGTTCGGTTCGTGCAAATAGAAGAAGTACAAGGGATAGAAGAATATGAAGAGGAAGCAAGAGGGTTGAAGACGGAGTTGAAGTTTGGTGATTTCTTGCAGTGGAGCCAAGAGAGTTCACTGCCTGTGTCGAGGACCATGGTGACATTCTGAGGTGGCGATCCGACTCTGAGAGAGACTGTTAAGGAAACGTTGTGGTGGAAAGAGAGCTTCTTGGTGGGCGATGAGGAGGAGAGCTCGGGGGATGAGAGATGAGGTAGTGACTGAGTTTTGAGGGGGAAAAAGATTGTTTGTTTAGAGGGAAAACAGGGTTTTGAATGGAGTAGAAAAAGGAGAAATGTGAGAGGAAGAAGAGAGTATCGAAGAGAGGCCATGATGATGATGATTGATGATTGATGAAGATGAAGGTTTTGTAGTACTTTTGATATTTTTGAAGTTTGCTTGGTTGGTAGTGTAGGGTTGTTCTGTCGTGTCGTGGGGGCTGGGGGTGGAGTGGTGCTGCCGCTCTTAAATACTTGGCTGTGAAGTGAAGACAACGTGCATTCAAGCCGTACGTTTTGTTTTTTTTTGTTTTGTTTTGTTTTTTTTTTTTTTTTTAAAATATATTTTT
>JANKKB010030026.1:0-41091 GCA_026225775.1 Bursera palmeri | reverse complement strand
ATTTAAAGGAAAGGGAGAGAGAGAGAGAGGAAGAGAAGGATGAAGAAATGCTTCTCTTGATGTGTATTATCAAGGGGGGAGAGGGGGTATTTATAGTCCCTCTTTCCCTATTATTTTACAATAAATTATTAGTAGTGGTGGTCTCTACCACTATCAAGTGGTGGGCCCCACCACTACTTTCAAAACAAAACATAAATAATCATAAAATTACTAAATAATCAGAAAAAAATAAGGGGGCAATTTGGGAAATAAAAATCTTTCTCACCCTGACCCTTGCATAAATGCGTCGATAGAGGGATAGACCATTTCCAGTAGTCGTCTCGTCTGGTAAGAATAGAATAAGAGTTAGGGTTTTCAAATTCATCTGTTGTTACAGTAGCTTACGAAGATGCCGTGCCTGAATCTTTCAACCAACGTTAACCTTGACGGCGTCGACACCTCATCCATCCTCTCCGAAGCCACGTCCACCGTCGCCAGCATTATCGGCAAACCTGAGGCTGTAAGACCACTCTCTGTTTGCCTTTCTGTTGTTCTAGTTTTACTTTTGCTACAGATTTTAGGTTTATTAATATCCGAAACTTATCATTTGTGTTCGTTTCATCACCAATTTAAGCTTTGTCTAAAATGAAATGATAAATGGGACGAGGCAAATGTACCTTCTTAAAAAAGCAGCTCACACTCTATATGGAGTTCATTTTTCTATTAGCAGTTACCATCTAATTAGTAGGGAAAATTCGTCAGAGAAATACTTGATTTAAACTCAACTATGATGATGTGATAATTGCACGTTAGATTTTTACTTTTCAGGAAATTGCAATTTCCGTTACTTGTTCCATGAACCTTTTTGTATCATAGCTTAGGCAGAAGGTGGAATTCATTTTCACCATTCTGTTGACTCTTATGGGGTTTGCATCTGAGGTTCGGTGACAATCGAACTCACAAAGAGCTATGAGCTCTTCTTCACAAAGATGGTAGGGCTTGAGGTGGACCATCCGAGGTGGGTTTGGTGAGGCCTCGAGTTTCTAAGTCAATTTTGTGGGTTCAGGGAATTTTTGGGTTATAAAATAGAAAGAATAATAATTCTTCCCCCATTCTGTGGATGAGTTGCATGTGGTATTTATATATAGTAGGGTATAAGGACAGACTTGTAAGTGATTCTTTTGTTATTTATATGAAATTATTATTTAGATGCCCCATATTGGATCTGTTTTCTGCTCGAACTGTTCCTTAGTTTGTGTGAGCTAGGAAAACAATCTTGTTCGTAGTTGTTATGTTAGTTTAGACAAAACTTATATCTTATATGGAAACAAGGATTTTAAATGTAATAATGCGTCAAACTTTTTTTCTTTCCTTATTCTTATTAGACTGGTTTTAAGGTGAGTGCCATATGATCTTGGTTTGATCACTTTGTGAATCTATGGGTTTTATTTATTTTTTATTATTATCAGTAGTAGTAGTCCTTAACAAATGCCGAAGGAATGTCATTGTTGTTTGCTTGATCAAATAGTTTATTTTTCTTGTTCCGTTAATTGTGTTTTCGAATTTGCAGTATGTGATGGTTGTGTTGAAGGGATCGGTACCTATGTCATTTGGTGGAACTGAGCAGCCAGCAGCCTATGGTGAATTGGTGTCCATTGGTGGCCTTAATCCTGATGTGAACAAAAAACTGAGTTCAGCAATTGCTACGATTCTTGAAAAGAAGTTGTCTGTGCCCAAGTCACGATATTTCCTCAAGTTCTATGACACTAAGGTAAGCCATTTCAACTTTTTTGATTGTCCACAGGATGACAGCCATGCACTTGTCTCATTTCATTGCATTCTTCCTGTTTGTTTAGGCCCATCAAAGCCAAGAATATGCACAGTGTTTGCATGCTGTACACCAGAACTAGATCATGTAAATAAATCTTAACTGTTTAAAACTGTGAGCATAGCTTTCATCTGCTTTTCTTGAGAATACAACTTATGATGGTCTTCTGTTTGTCTTAATATCACTGACCTTCTATGCAACTTACTAGCAGTAATTGATTCTGATTCGTGGTTTATTTTGCAGGGTTCCAACTTTGGATGGAATGGTTCGACCTTCTAAATTTGGCTCAGGCAAGCAGCAATTTTATGCTACTTCCTATGTATGTGGTGATTTCGTATCTTTAGAACCTTGTTAATATTTGGCTGAATACTCGGATTCTCCCTATTATGTGTTTGGTCATGGACATCATGCTAACTATGGTGCCAGGTAATGATAACTATGGTGTACTAGTAGTATCCTTGGTTTAAGGGATAAATTACCTTATAAATGTCTTCTGTTTGATGGTAGGGGGCAGTAATTTGTGATCCTTATTAACAATTCCAATCCTTGGGTTCTGCCCTAATCTGTTTTACACACAAAAGTAGAAGTAAAATAATTAAATACAGGATATTATTACGGAAAGAAATGGAGACAAATATAATAATGAATATGAGAAGATTGTGATGATTATGAATGTATGTCCAAAATAAATTTTTGTTCAACGAAAGTCCGCAAATAAAGGTTAAAGAAACATTCAGTTTATAGCATAGCAAGAAGGACCCCCCCTCATATGAGAGATTACCACATTTTGTATGGTAGCTTCACGGAATGCACGATAATGGACCGTGACTAGTGTAAAGCCCAGAGACATGCGTCGTTGTTTTAGGTCCATCTTCAACCGTTAGGGCCTAAATACATGGAGAAGAAATTACGCGCTTCCATGTCAGCTTTGTAGAATGCATAAGAATGAGATGACAGCTTCTAATTGGTAAATACATGGAAGAATCGAAGAAATCCTCAATTTGCCCCCCGAAGTTACATGTGTCGGTGACACGTAACCTGGAAGGAAAGGAGAAGAAATTACGGTGAAACGTCCTTCTCTTTCCCCCATCAATCTCCCTCTTCTCAACACGCTATATTCCCTCTCTTTGATCTCCAAATAGGAATAGAAATATCACTGGCAACAAATCCTCCAAAATCTGAAATTCTCTAGATCCACCCAAGATGGCATCTGCAACGCCGCCCCTTCTTCCCGTTTCCAACTCCCAACCCACCTCCGCCTCCTCAGCCCAGTCCCAACCCCCCATTGCTACCCCAGCTTTCCGCTCTTTCATAACCAACATCTCCGAATCTGTCCGCAACGGCATGTCCCAGCGTCGCCCGTGGTCCGAACTCGTTGATCGCTCCGCTTTCTCGAAGCCTGAATCTGTCTCCGAGGCCACCCTCCGCATCCGGAAGAATTACTCCTATTTTCGCGTCAATTATTTGACCGTTCTCGCCCTTGTTTTGGCTTTCTCTCTCATAACCAACCCTTTCTCTCTGTTGATGCTCGTGGGTCTTCTTGCTTCGTGGCTTTTCCTCTACCTCTTCCGCCCCTCCGATCAACCACTCGTTATCTTTGGTCGCACTTTCAGTGACCGCGAAACCTTGGGGATCTTGGTCGTATTCAGCATCTTTGTGGTTTTCCTTACAAGCGTCGGATCCGTGTTGATTTCGGCTCTGTTGGTGGGAACGGCTGTGGTTTGTGCTCACGGCGCGTTTAGGGTTCCTGAGGATCTGTTCTTGGACGAACAAGAGCCTGCTGCCACTGGATTCTTGTCCTTCCTTGGTGGTGCGGCCTCCAATGCCGCCGCAGCTGCCGCCCCTGCGGTTGTCGCTCGCGTTTAAAACAATGGTTTGATTGTTGATGAATCGAATTCTAGATCTTGGTAACCTTGAAATAAATGTTGATTTGGAAATTTTGGGAAGGATTACCATGGATATTGGGTTTTGATTTGGAACATGTATGGATCTATTTTATTTCTCGTTGTTAAGTGCATATTTTACGTGATACAATTTGTAATTTCGTCTCTAGTACAGATTTCAGATATCAAATTTGCTATTCTATTAATTCAATTTTATTTCCATTTTGTTGATTTGTTATAAGCAAAAGTTCAAGTTTCAAGTTTATCCATACAGATCTTGATGGTGGGTTGTTTTTGCTTGATTTATGTCAACACACACCAAAACTAGTTATTCATAATCCAAAACTTTTATCCTTCCTCAGTCCTTTCCTGATCCTGGTTTCAGGAGTGTGTAACTTTAACCAAATCTCAAGTTTAACTGTTTCATGATTTTTCTGAGAAGCTTTAATTTATGGCTGCATCCTATAGGTTGACACTAGTAGTTTCATCGTCTTCTCAAATTTGCCGTCGATATGACAACTATATTCTGAAAATATCCATGAGAGTTTTTTTGTTATTTATTTTTATTCGAAAATATCAAAAGCTTCTTCACCATTGACTTTCCCCAGAGGTAGACCCTCCTCAGAGTCCTAAGTTGGATCAAATTCGGTTTTTAATATTTTCATTCAGGTCACAAGAAGTTAATTTGTCCTCAAAATTGATGGAAGAAACATATCAAATTACTTCTTCAGCTTAGTTAAAAAGAATACTGACGTCAAGATCCACACTACATTATTGTCAACGAGGAGTTTCCTATAAAATTCAGCAAGCAACAGAACTATACGTTGTCAGAGATTCTTCAACTTTTCCATACGCCTCGGACTAGTGATGCAATTCTGTTACTTTAGCAACAAAGATCAGTACAATTTTTGCAATCAAGTGAAGTGCATTCCTCCTCGGCCTGATGAACTATGGCCACGCCATTGTCAATTAACATGCTGTTCAAAGATATTCTCTACCGTCCGTCTCCAATCTTATAGATATTTCAGGGAACAACATGAACATCTTCTTCCATCCTAGATAAATGGTGAAAATTATCTTCTCTGGACTTTAAGCCATGCGCGGAATTCGGATTGGGATGTATGTATCTCCAATAAGCAGCCAATGGTTATTCAATTGAAAAGCCATGCAACATTCTACCCTAAATGAAGAGAATTCTCAACCAATTAAATGAAATTAATTTTGTTTATATTGCAGAACGTATAATACAATTTATTTAGAATTAAAATTTAAAATTGCATCATGAATCACCTTTTGTGCTTCTTCACAAGATTTGACGAATATAGTACGCATTGTCATGGTTGCAACTTTTTTACGTGGAGGAGTAACGTTATTTCGATATTTTTCCTACAATACTAAAAATAAAAAATAAAAAATCGATCAAATTTAGTAATTGAAGAAGCCAATTTAATCAATGAACCGATGAAGAATAGCACCATTATAAAGTGATTTTGAAATATTCTTATTTTCATGCTAAGATATGATAGATGAGTTCCTAAAAAATTGAATGAGAATAAGAAATATTTTAATATTTGGTTGCCACCATACAGATTATTCAATGGTCAAATAAAATAATTAATCACTATTTGAACGATAGGAGGTGATTATTGGTTCAATAATAATACGTTACTGAGTAATATGACAAAATATGGTCCTTTTTTATAAATATTAATTAACTAAAAAGTTAACATCATTTAACCAAAAAAAAAAAAAGATGGAAATTTAAAGATAAATCCAGAAAAGTTTTGTAATTCGAGAAAAAAAAGGAGTTTTATACAAATTTTTTTGTAAAATCCACGTGGCAAACAGGTGATTCCCACGTGGCCCCATAGAATCTAGCCGTTGGAGAAGTTGTATGCTTGTTAGACCTGACCCGGTTTGTCCGAAACATAACCGTTCTAAGGAGGAAGTCTGGAAGTAAAACTAGCCGTTAGAATTAACTAAACTATGAAGACTCTGAAGCCTATCCCCACTGACTTTGTCTCCCTCCCAAAAGCAACATCCACATATACGACCACTCCCCCTCTCACTCTCTCTACTAAATCATTTCTTTTCTTCAATCCTCTCTCTCACACTTTCTTTCTTCACTTTGTAAACAAAGCAAAGCAATAAACGATAAGAAGATATCAGACCAAAGCTCTTCTTCATTTTTAATTTCCTTTTTTCTTTTTCAATTTTTAGCAGTTTTGCTTCACTTGCATGTTCATGGAAAGTACTTGTTGCCACCCGAACCGATTTCGCAGCAACAAGTATTTTTCGGCTTCAAAAGTCTCCAACAAGTTTTTTGTCTATGCCCACTTGTTATTTTGTCTCCTTGCTTTTACCTCTCCGTTTGTTTCAGGTCACTCATGGGATGGGGTGATTGTCACCCAAGCAGATTATCAATCGCTTCAAGCCATCAAGCATGAGTTGATAGATTTCAGAGGAGTGCTGCGGAGCTGGAATGATAGTGGTTTAGGAGCCTGTTCAGGTGGGTGGGCGGGAATCAAGTGTGTTAAGGGAGAGGTCATTGCTATTCAGCTTCCTTGGAAGGGACTCGGAGGTAGAATCTCCGAGAAAATTGGTCAGCTTCAATCTCTAAGAAAGCTTAGTCTTCATGATAATGTCCTTGCTGGACCAGTCCCTTGGTCGCTTGGCTTCCTGCCAAATCTCAGAGGGGTTTATCTCTTCAATAATCGGCTTTCAGGTTCTATCCCTCCTTCAATTGGTAACTGTCCTAATCTTCAGACTCTTGATTTAAGTAACAATGCACTCACTGGTACGATTCCTCCTAGTCTTGCAAACTCCACGAGGTTGTATAGACTAAATCTGAGCCATAATTCCCTTATGGGCTCTATACCAGCTCGTCTCACCAGATTACCTTCTTTGACCATCCTTGCTCTTCAACACAACAATTTATCTGGTTCCATTCCAGATACTTGGGGTGTTTTAGCAGGAAACAACTCTTACCAACTTCACTTCTTGACCCTAGATGATAATCTTATCTCTGGAACAATCCCGGTTTCTCTGAGCAGGTTGGGCTTGCTTCAAGAGATTTCTCTGAGCCACAACAAGATTGTTGGGCCCATTCCTGATGAACTAGGGATGATCACTAAGCTCCAAAAGCTAGATTTATCATACAATGCTATCAATGGCAGCTTTCCTGTAACCTTTACAAACCTTAGTTCTCTTGTGTCACTGAATCTTGAGAACAATCGCCTTGGTAACCAGATCCCAGAAGGGATGGAAAAATTACATAACCTTACAGTGCTTAATCTTAAGAATAATCAATTTGAAGGCCATATTCCCGGAAGTATCGGTAACATCTCTGGCATTGCTCAACTCGATTTATCTGAAAATCATTTCGCTGGTGAAATTCCAGCTTCACTTGTCAGCCTCTCCAATCTTACTTCTTTCAATGTTTCTTACAATAATCTCTCCGGTTCTGTTCCATCTCTCCTCTCCAAGAAGTTCAATACAAGTTCTTTTGTTGGCAACCTTCAACTATGTGGCTACAGCATTGCAACTTCTTGTCCTTCCCCGTCACCTCTCAATCTTTCTCCTCCACCAACAGAGGCACCAAAACATCATCATCACCGTAAACTCAGCACCAAGGACATTATCCTCATAGCATTTGGTGCCCTCCTGGCAGTCCTACTTATAGTGTGCTGTTTTCTGCTCTGTTGTTTGATGAAAAAAAGGGCCACTTCAAAAGAAAAGAATGGTAAATCTACAGTTGCGAAAGCTGTTGAGAAGGCAGCTCCAGAGGGTGGCACCCAAGTTGAATCAGGCGGTGAAATGGGTGGAAAATTAGTGCATTTTGATGGGCCGTTCTTGTTTACAGCTGATGATTTACTGTGTGCAACTGCGGAGATTATGGGAAAGAGCACTTATGGGACAGCGTACAAGGCAACATTAGAAGACGGTAGTCAAGTTGCTGTGAAGAGATTGAGGGAGAAGACAACAAAGGGACAGAAAGAGTTTGAAGCTGAGGCTGCTGCTCTTGGGAAGATTCGCCACCCAAATCTCTTAGCGCTCAGGGCCTATTACTTGGGGCCAAAAGGAGAGAAGCTTCTTGTCTTTGATTACATGTCTAAAGGGAGTCTTGCATCTTTCCTCCATGGTACGCATATTCAACCAACTCATAAATTACTTTAGAAAATGAGAGAATAGGCATAGTATGATTGCCTAGCATAGCATGCTTCAATTTTTCTAAAACATGTTGGTTTCTTGCATGCAGCTCGCGGGCCAGAAACTGTTATTGATTGGCCAACAAGGATGACTATAGCAGCTGGCGTTACACGCGGACTGTGCTACCTGCACACCCAAGAGAACATGATACATGGCAATCTCACATCTAGCAACATTCTACTTGACGACCAGACTAATCCTCACATCGCAGACTTTGGCCTTTCCCGTCTAATGACCGCTGCTGCCAACACCAATGTGATTGCCACAGCAGGATCACTTGGCTACCGTGCACCGGAGCTCTCAAAGCTCAAGAATGCCAGCACCAAGACTGACGTCTACAGCCTAGGAGTGATCATATTGGAGCTCCTAACTGGGAAATCCCCTGGTGAGCCAATGAATGGAATGGATTTACCCCAGTGGGTGGCCTCAATTGTGAAGGAGGAATGGACAAATGAAGTATTTGATCTGGAGTTGATGAGAGATACAACAACCATAGGTGATGAACTGCTTAACACATTAAAATTGGCACTACATTGTGTGGATCCCTCACCAGCAGCACGTCCAGAAGTTCAGCAAGTTCTGCAGCAATTAGAGGAGATTAAACCAGAACTCGCTGCTACTGCGAGTTCTGGTGATGAAGGAGCTAAAGTACCACCACCATGCCTTAGTGAATAGAGTTGGTTATATTTATCACTACTACTCCTTTGGTGCAACAATAAAAAAGATTTGGTTTGATGGATAGGATTTATAATGAGAGAAGCAGAGAGATATTTCTTGGATTCTTTAATTCATATTTGTTTATTAGTGTGTATGTAAATAGAAGTTGGAGTGATTCTTTTTGTCTAAGCCAATAAATGTATTCTTTTAATATTCATTTTTCTGTAGTGAAGAGTCGGATGAAATCTTAAATAATAAAAGCAAGCATTGGCAAAGCTTTTCCACCAGTTTACCTGTGAACTGTTACTTTTTTATTTTGTAACTTAATAAGTTTGCTTCAAAAGTGTAACATTGGGAGCCCTTCATTTCGAATCAGCTCAATAACTTTAATAATTCAAATTATTTTCCGATTAAGAGTTAAATGTATTTTTATTTTTAGGTTGACAAATAATTATATAAACCATTACAATAATCTTAAATTTAAAATTTGGTATTAGATTTAATACAACTCATTTTTATTCAATTGATTAACCTAAGCGAATGAAAAAGTAGAGTGGCTCTATTATAACTTAATTTTTTATTTAATTATATATAATATATATATATATTTTTTATAATATTTAAATTTATTATAATTCAAAATAGAAAAAGAAAATTAAAAATTAGTTTTTATATGAGAACTCGATAACTATAACTATAATATTCAAACTTTTAATAGTTAGAACATAGATAAATATATATAAATACTGGCTGCAACGACACCGTTTATCCGTTTTCTCATAAGCTCAATATAAAAAATTAACAAAAAGAATAAAAAAAGCAGACTCAACTCACCAGTCTACTCTCTTTCCCTTCTCTCTCACCATTGATTTGCCATGGAAGACCTTCAGTTTCAGAAGATCGCAATATCAGGTCCAACCCTAGCCTCGATGATCCAGCGTTTCTCATCTTCTCCAGGCGATGTTGACGGCTTCCTCTTCGGCCACGTCACTCAAATCACCACTCTCTCCGACGACTCCTCTTCCTCCTCCGATAACTCCGGCTTCCAACTCATTGCCACTATCACCAGCTTCCTATGCTCCGGCTCCCCTCTCTCCTTCTACGACTCACTTGGCCGAGTCAACTCCCTCCGAGTCCCCTCCCACAACCAACAGCACCACCTCCTCGGCTGGTTCTCCGGGCGCCGCCAATCCGCCCTCCGTACATCCATGCGTGAATTATCAGTTACAAATTCTCTCTCCAAAATTCCCCAATTCCATTTCTCTATCGAAAACTCCTCCCAAACCCTACCGCCCTGTGTCTTCATTCTCTTAACCACTCCCTTAACCGACCAACTGATCCACACGCACCAGTACCGTGCGTACCAATTCAACGCTTCGAATAAGTCATTTTACCCGAAGTCACTCGACGTAGTCAACATCGGTCCCGCATTCCGAGGGCATTACGGCAATTTCGTTCCGAATTGCCCGCTGCCGTTGTTGAATTGCTTGGCGATGGATGAGGAGAGTCTGAGTGCTAAGAAAGAAAAGATTAGTGATCAAAAGCAGTTGGATTTGTGTACGGAAGGGTTTCAAATTGAGAATTTGAGACTGTTGATGGGACCCGAGGCTGCGAATTATACGGGAGCCTTGGAGGATTTATACGAGAAAATGTTGAATAAAGTTGAGGGTTTGGCTCGACTCGTTGAGTCCAGCTCGGCTAAGGTTTTCGAGCTGGTGTGTTTGTTGTGACGGAATTGCTTTCAAAATGTTATGTTCTGAAGTGATGAATTAATATTCTAAAATGCTTTCTTTTGTGTGTCTGTTCGGCAGGAAAATCACAATAGGAAGTTAAGGTACAAGGTTGCTAGGTCTGTCGGAGTGGAGTAATTGCTTCTTTGCTGAGTCTTATTGCTGGTTGATTATCAGGTAATTTTGCATTCCCTACGTGCTGGTTATTGTTGGTGAACATATTTTATTCACGTTCAATAATTCTTGAAATTTTAATTATTTACGTGGTAGAGAGTATCAGATTAGTAACCTGGTAGAGAGTATCAGATTAGTAGTGAGATAGATAAAGTCATGAGGTTTCCTGGTAAACAGTTGCTTGTCGAGAGGACAAAAGTTCATGTGTACTGTCTGCTTGTGTTGATGATTATTGGTTTGGTGGTGGACATTGGTGTTACAAAGAATGCCAGAGTTCAGTTGATTTGCAGAGAATATTAGGTTAGATTATATTCAAAAGTTAAACATTTTCCTCAATAGATTAAATTATATGTAATGCGTAGCTAAATTTATGTAAATGAAAGACACCGATGTGGAAACTTCAAGTTTTAAATAAAGTTAACAACAAAGCCAAGAGATGCAATTCAATCTTGGCTTATCAATAGCTGCAAAGTGACGTTGGTTAGATATATTGGATACTATAACTCTGGGAAACAACCATATATGTTCCCCTCAGATAAAACTTTTGAGGATATGTTGTGGTAATATATTGCTCAGTCTCTTAGTTAAAAACTCTGGATTTATTTTCATCTCCTTTTATCATTTTTTTCTTTTTGATAATCAGCTGGATTTTGATAGTGAACTGCAGTACTAAAATCTGCACTCTGTTCAAATCTTCCTGATTTATTGTTTTCTTGGTTTTCAGGAATTTTAGATTTCAATGAGGTGTTCAATTGTTTAGCTGAGATGTTAGGCACGCTGTTGGGTTCTTTGGTGTTCTGTAAAGATGCTTCTTGGGGACTTCTGAGGTAAAGTTGGCATTTATTTTGGAGCTGACTGTTGGATTTTTTTTTTCTTTTTCTGGTTCTGGGAAGATGAGGATGGCTTGATCTTGTGTCAAATTGGGTACATGACAACATCATGTATTGATCATATCACTTGTATTATAATTATCTTCATTGTTCTGCCTTTGCGCCTTGAATTTCTGTTTACTCAGCATCAAAATGTGGGTTGTTTTTAGAAAATGATATTGGATGTTGTCTTGATCATTTCAGTTTCTAACCAATGATTCAGCATCTTAAGAATATTTCCAGCTGATGGAATGAAGAAATGTCATTGCAATTGGTTCTGCTTGCATTAGGAATGGCAAGGAATTTGATGGCTGACCAGGTGGTGTAGCCTGGCCCAAGTGGATTTTTAAAACAAGGGCGATTGCTATGTAATAGGGCCATAAAAGGAACTTTTTTAATGAGTGGATATATAAGGAACCTCAAGCAACAAAATAATTATGGCTTTGTATAGATCAATACTTTTAAGATCAATGTTAAGCTACAATTAAAAATAGAGCAAAACATCAACAATATACACTAGAAGTTGGCAGAGCGGGGAATGAAAAATATTTTGCTCTTGAATTCTTTGCCTTACCACCAAATTCTGTATTAAATAATCATGCTAACCTCTTATTGATGTTCAATAAGTTAGTAGGACCTAGAAAACCACTCACCTAAATCCACAATTGGATGGTGACATGAATCTGATGTCAGTAGAGCTTAGTTTTGCTGCTGATTGCTTAACTGGTTTTTGCAATTGGAAGCACTTCTCTCGTTTGACATGCTGGCCTTTAACATCATAGAGAGATGGTAGAAATTTTATGCCAATAACGTGCGTGATTCATTCACTTCACTGCTCCGTCTCAGACCACACCATTTTCCACGGTCCACTTTTTGTTCCCAATCTGCAATAAATAAAATTGCCATCTACATGAATTTAATTTAATCTTTTTTAAATGGCATTTTCTGTTACGGGAAAATTGCAATTGAATTAAACAGCAAAACACGAGGACTTGCTTAATGAGAATCAAAGAGTACCATGACAATTTATTGTCGCAGATAATTATGATACTGAAGAGGTATATTTACCTCCAAATTCCAAATACTACACGCAAGGTCATGAAGAGAAATAACCCTGTCCATACTCCAGCAAGACCAAATACAGGAGCAGCCACAAGAAGGAACCCTGTAGAGATCAGTGAGACTAGTACCTACCAATTACAACCAAGCAGGTGAGAAAGGATAATTAAGTATTATATCAAAGTTGTCTTTGTGACAGGAATGATGCCAACCATTGAGTAGGCAGCATATTCAAAGTCAGAAACCCCATAGTAGAGACCATCGATTACAAATGCAAGAGCATTCATTGGCTGAGATCCGGCAACAAACTGCAAAAATAGAGTTCGTAAGCATAAAAATTTATGTCCAACAATCACAAGCTGCAATCATGGTACAAATCATGCATATCTAGGAAAACAACTAAAGTCTCATGACAAAACATTAACTAGTCCAGACAAAATCCATTTTCTTTATAGAATTAGGTTCCCTCACCAATTACCATCTGGAAATGCTCGAGCTTTACAAGCTCAATGCCAATCAAAGTAAGATTTGCAAACAAGTTAATATTGCCATTGTGTAAAATTTAGCGACCGACACTTAACATGATTAAGACCTTAAGGGAAAGGAAAACCGTAGTCTGAAGAACAGATATCTTCGAATTATTGGAATTTCACGAAGGCTTACCAAGATGCCAGACAGCGCAATGCCCAAGACTTCTGAATCTGTGCTGAATAAATGAGAAAATGCTCCAAATCCAAGGAATAAAGTAACAGCCAAAGTTATTCCTACTGCTAAACCAGTCTGCTTGCAATCAAAAAGGCAATAGCTAGAAAGGATCAGTTAAACAAGAAGAAACCATATCACTACTAAAATTAAACATATCAGTCCGTAATATCACGGACCTCTAGAAGTCTGTAAACCACTTGACGTGCTTGTCCGTAATTTCCTTGGGAATAACCAGCAGCAAGCAGAGCCTGTGCAAGATATCAAAAGAATAATGTTAGAACCAAATTGGTTTCAAATAGAAATATCCAATTAGTTTCAGTGTGCACGATATGGGATAGCATCAATTAGAAGCATATAAAAATGCAGCCAACATTCCACCATAATACACTGTTCCATTAAAGCCCAGGAACACCAGTCAATAACTCAACGTTACCATCTACTGCAAGATAACTAATATTTACTTTCTTACAGAATATCTATTGATCATCCATTTGGCTTCTGACACAAAACATGAAAAGAGAGAAAAGGAAAGGGCTCAAACAGCAACTGCTATGGGTTTTATTTTGTTAAATGCTTTTCCCAGAATGCCTCACCCATTAGTATTTACTCATTTTCAGAAACAATCACTGAAACTGTGTTGTCACATGTATGATAATATCTAACCTGTCTTCCTCATATTTAAATGAGAATCTTATAAATTCAACAAAAAACATATATCATAGGTATCCTCAGATTTACGACCAACCAATGAAGTCGAAGAACATCTTATTAGATGAAATTTCAACGATCAGGAACTCCAGAATACACTGTAGAGATTACTTAGTTCCAAAGCTACTTCTGAAATATTTTGGCCAATCCACTTTTTGCAATGGAATACATACACATAGCACGTCACTGCACAGTGAAATGTGCAAAAGTTTTACCTGACCAGCAAGTGCAAGAGCATCAGTAACCAAAGATACTGTCAACCAAACTTGTACACAAATTTGATGACCAGCCATGGGTACGGGGCCCTCCCTGGCTGCCATAGATGTTGCCAATGTCATAGGTAGAAGCACTGCTATTGTCCTGCCAATCAGAAGACCACCTGCAAAAATAATGAACATACCAGATACTTATGTGGAACACTTAAAATTTTTGTAGCATTTATATTTACTTATATGAGAATGAAGTGCATCCACTTTCATCTAGTTTCTACTAGCCATCAGTCTTTTCAATTGATCAAATTATTCTAGTAAAATTTTTTCACTAGCGTAAGGACTAATAGGCTGAATTGATTTGTCTACAATATTATAATAAAATTACTATTACTGACAATAAGATTGACAAGTACAATTGGATATTTCCTTTCCAAAGGAGATGCACCCAGAGCAGTCCTAGGATTTGAAGAGTAGGATGTAGACCTTAAACTTTTCAGTTGGCAAGGAACATACCAGATTTCAGATAGCGGACAACTCTTCGTCCATCAATGTCTGGGGATATCAATAATACTTTGCCATTCAATTCCCACAGAAGGATAAAAGCAATCAAATATCTGGTGAAAACATATAGAAGGAAATTAACGATTTACTTAATTGTAGAATTATAGGAACATAGATTGCAAAGTACATTTAACAATGGTAAGTTTACCACATTATTGACGTACTCAGAAATCACAGTAGATATTGCAGCCCCACCAATTCCAAAATGAAAGAAAAATATTAAAATCGGATCCAACATGGCATTAAGTAAGTTGCCAGCCCCTGGTAATCCAAAGTACATATTTGTCATATTCAAAATCAGTATCTACTAAGAAAACAAGATAATCCATAAGTTAATCCTTTTTTACCCTTAAAATTTTATATGAAGAAAAAAAAAAGGGAATCACTTTAATATTTGTAGATTTAGCACAATGCGACTCTTCAAGGAGAAACACAGATAGATTCAGAGAGAAGAGGCATGCAAAAATACTTGCCAACGGCAAATAAAGGGGTCTTTGTATCCATAAATCCACGAAAAGTCCCTTGTGCAGCAAGTGCAATTACAATGGGTGGAGCGCCAAAGGCCCTTAGGGTGAGAAAATTCTCAGCTGGTACTCGCATTGGTGAATCCTGCAAAATAATGAATCACAAGGAAAATTACCGGAAAACAATCTGAATAGATAGCTGACAAATATATAAAAAAAAATATGCAAAAAAAGATCTCGTAAGTGTGAAATAATGCTAAAAACTAGGTCTTTATAAGTTCTCTTCCTAGAATTTACTGTCTCTGGGTGTCAAAGCTGGTATTCACTTGGAGCATCTTCCCAGAGAAAATTCAGATGTAGCCTTTGACAGTAATTTAAATCTAAGCAACATTCTCACCACAAGACAACGCCACCCCCAAAGGACATGTGGATGAGGGTATTGGTCAGCAAGAAACTAATGTCTGTTCAAATTCTAAGGAAGGATCCACAAGATATAAGAAATTTCTCATGCTTTCAAAATATCAGAGACAAGACAGTGACTACAAGGCTCTATTTCATTATATTCCATCCATTTCCCAATTCCATTCATTTAATATTGAATACTGAAAATACAGAAAAGATATGTACAATAAAAGTAGTGTATTGATAATTTAATTCAAAATTAGAAAAACAGTACGTACAGCAGGTATACCCATCATATTCATTAAGAAACCTGAGCCAAGGGAGAGTGCAACAGTTTCCGCAAGGCCAATGCCAGCAGCAAGAGCTAAAGAAGTTGAAACTGAGGAAAGTTGCTTCTTGCTTTGTTGCTCAACACCATAATCTTAATGACAACCATCAGATAAAAAATGTTAGCAAGTAATAAAGAGTAGACTAGAAAAAATCAAAATACAGAACCAGATAACGTTACGACATAGTAGCTTTGTTACCATCTCCAATTCGGGCAGAGCTACCTTTGGCCTGACTATCTAATGCTTGCTCTTCAGCAACAAAAGAAGTTGTTACGTTAAGCAAAGGAACATTAAAGAGTTTTGACACTAGATTAAACACCGACACCGAAACCCCAACTGCTGCCAATTCAACCGACCCTGCACAACAAATAAGCATACACATCTTGTAATGTAATTTTGAACCAACATACAAAAGTGCAAAAGAGAATTAACTTATTAACTTCATTAGATAATTATCGAAAGTTGTCAACCCAGAAATTCAATAAACTTAGCTCAACCTGGAAACAAGGTCAACATGTTCAAAATCCCAATAATTGAGCTGAACGGTTCACTAGCAAACCAATGTTATGCTGCAAAAGCCCTGCCGTTTTGGAATCAAATTTCCAACAAAGCTACTAAATTAAAATGGAAAAATTACCTAAATGACCAACAAAGGCAGAATCGACCAGTGAAGCAATAGGGTCAGCAGCTAAAGCCAACGCAGCAGGCAATGCAATGGACCATATCTCCATTCCCAATTCGTCAACCTTAAATCCATCTCTAAAATGAAAAACATTAAAAAATGAAAAAAAAAAGAACCCAGAAACGACACAACAACAGGAACGTTAGCTTAGCCACTTGCTACTTACTCAATTAGTTAGTACCTTAAACGCCTGAGGAGAGGATAAAAAGAATCGGATGAAGACAGCTGGCTCGGGTCGGGTTCATCGAGGCTTCGTTTAGGATTCGGAGTTACTTTCTGCGGTGAAGTTTCTAGAGAAGTAGTTGTGGTGTTATTCTTGTGAGGTGATGATTTCGGAACACAACTTTTATATCGAAGTGACCAAGTGATGTTTCTGGTAGTTGATGAGGAAGAAGAAGAAGATGATGATGATTGATTGGTTTGTTTAGAAGAAGAGTTTAGACGGAAAAGATTATGCGAGAGGCTGATAGTCGCCATTTTCCAAAATCAAATGAATTTGTTAGTTAAAGAGTGAGGTGAGGTGCGAGATGCCAGTAGAGACTCTGGTTTTGAATCCTTTGGGCGAAACTGGTTTGCCAACCGCGAGTTTAGTTTAGTTCTGTTATTATTATTTTTATCTTTTGGGAAATAACTAATTTTAACGGCCAGATGGCTTGCTCGCTACTAAAAATATCTTGCGTTTGGAAACTTGTACTGTCACTAACTACCAAATTGGTACACGTGTTATATTGTACTGTAATTGTTGCTACAATACTGTACTACGTCAAACCATTATAATTCAAGTCTAATTGCTTAAATTGTGACCAAATCAAGATAAATCAATGTAAGAGATTTCAAATCTGTATCCCATATTTTGTACGTAAAATTGATTAATGATATAATAATTTTAAATTAATACGATGTGTAATTTATAATATGTCATACTAATTTTGAAACATAAGACATACAACACTCATAAATCGGTCCTAATCCTCTATTATCATAATCATAGTTAGCTTAAGTACTTTTGATAAACCTATTAAATATAAAAGGGATTTGCTTAACGAATAATAGATCAATTTAATTTAGTTTCGCCCTAGACTTCAAATGTGTGGGTTCCTCGAATTTCTAATATAAAGAAATTGATCATATAAAAATGCGAAATTACGTTGTTTTCAAAATTAGATCCGTAATTATATTCAATCAACTTTATAACAGAAACTTGTCGTGACCATATGTCGGCTTTAGTTCGTCCAATTGGGCCTGCTAAACATGTACTCGTAGAAACCCATATCAAGCTCAGCCCATTCCAGAATGTCCTACCTTTTCTTTCTTTTTCTCTTTTGGGGCAATGTCATCTCTGTTCAGTTTTCCTCTAAGCTCTTAAAAATATAAGTGATGGTATAAGATAAGGGTTGAATACGAAAATGAAAATTGAAACGAGATTAGATTATTGTTTAATTGTGTCATATGCTCGAACCTTCGAACTGCTCGTTCGTGTATTGCATCAACTCTGTAGTATAAACGATTGGGCTTAAATTCTCTAATTAGTACAAACAAGATAATTTATTTAATCACAAAAGATGCATATTTAGCATCGCTGTAGTGTACAGATCGATGATAATTAAAATAACTAGCAATGTCAAGTTTGCCTAAGAAACGTATAAATTTTTTGTTATATGCTCATCTATAAGTTTCTAAGAATGTTTTGAACATATCGCACATCGAATACGCTTTGATTTCATTTGCAAGAACCGAGTGTCAACCCAAAAAATTAACCTGTTGGATGGCGCCCAACACTTCTTATAATGGGAGAACTCAATAGAAATACCTTCTTTATTTGTAAATTTTATTTAAAAAATAAATAAATAAACTATAAAAGATAAATTCAACCCACAAACTCAGCCGTTTGGTCCAGAGTGGTACATTTATACAGAATCAAAACATTCGAAGTAATAAAAGTAATAGGAGGAATAGGAGACCCTTATGCTTGAATTGCGCCTCCTGCAACTGAAAATGTTTCCTCAACCATCTCTCTGAGACTGCTCTTCTTCCTTATTTAACATTTTATGGCGCCTCCCAACCCATTTTTGCAGTTATTCATAAGATGAACTAGTTACTAGTATATACGTGGATACTAGTTACAAAAAAAATAAATTGTGAATAAATCTATAACTGTACTACTGCATTCTCATTCTCCAGAAAGACTAGAAAGGAATTTACATAATTCAAATAGAGTATCAGAAGATAAACGAATCATCAAAATTATTTCAGTAGGCTCCTGTGCTTATAATTTTGCATCCTAATGTAGAAGCAGTACTTAAATTTGATGCATATTTCACTCTAATGGGATCTCTATTTTATGTTTTCTTTTTCTTTTTTGGGTTAACTGTAGGTTATTTTCAGAGGAACATGGGTGATACACATATACTAAGTCTTGTTACCATTGCATGTAAACAAAAATAGCAGTTTAAAGCGACTGTGACAAATCTTGGGATCTTATTGAAAATGACAAACCCTAAAAATGAGAAGAAGCCTTTAATATTAAGGATATTATTCTTACCAGAAATAGATTGAAAAGCACAATCTTAAAGCAGTTCACTTCATGGGTGATTTTTAATTTAAAAATTATATATATACAAAGCACCTATATTATATAAGTATCGTTGGATAAGAATAAATAAATGATTTTAAAACATTTATGTGTAGATTTGTTTATTGATACATACAAACATATATATATATATATATATATATATATATATACTTTCTTCTATTATTTGCTTGAAAGCGCAAATAATTGAAATGTAAAAGAAACAAAAAAGGGTATGGTCAGGGGTGAACAGTGATAATAAAATGGTGGAAGGAAGAAAGGAAGCGTGGAAATACAGTCACCTGAAAAGTGGGAAAAATATCAGAATCCAAAAAGTTGAAAAAACAATAAGTGAATTGCGTAAAGAAACTGAAGCCTAACCTTAACTTTAATTTTTAGGGAATCCAGAAGAAAAGTCTGGGACGATACCTACGCCCAAGTAATCAATGGTCAACAGCATATCTCTCTCTTCAGTCTACTACAGTAATGGATAAGTTCTGCAATATATCTCTTCTTTCTCTTTCAAATATGCACATATTTAAGAATAATCAGAAAGCCACAGAACCTCAATTGCTATAGCTCCATGGAGAGGAGATGAAGATCTTCTTAATGCTTGTCTCATGTCTAATATTTTATGTATATATAGTTGATCTTAATTAATTGTTTTTTTTTTTTTTAAAGAACAATATAAGAGTCCAAAAGACTCAATAACCCATCAAACAGCTTGTCTAGCTATACACTAATTTGCGATCAAAAACTGACATGGGAGATGCAACAAGTAAACGATATTACGTACCCACATGAAAATCATCTATAATTAATTCTCCGAGTCGCGCGAGAGAGATACAGCAAGAAGAAGCCATGAAACTCAGGATGGATAGCGCAACTGAAGAGCCATTTATCAAAAGATTGAAGATCAACACATCATATCCATGGCAGTGAGTGGCGCTATCCCTCCTGAGCTTGACAGATTCTTCTGTACAATTTAGAAACAAGTATCATCGCCAACCAGGGAAGCAATAGAAGTACTCCCGGACAACACAACGCCAGGTAAACCGAGCCCAAGTTAATGCTTGGTTGGCTCTGAATCTGATAATGGTGGGGTGGGGAAGGGTTAAAGGCAAAACAGCTGTATTTATAGCAGGTGATAAGGAGAGAACGTGGGGATTGCAGACAAACGTCACCTCTCCTGGAGCCATGAGAAGATTGACCAAACTTATATTTGACAATGCGTTAAAGAGTAGACTATTTGTGAATTTGGGAGAGAGATTTTATTATTTTATCTATATTTTTCAATCTCTCTCTTTGGTTATACCGTCTAAATATTTTAATACCTCTGCCGACTACGGTACGATTTGGAATACAATGGAAAGAGATCGCTTTTTCACTATTGTTTTTATTTCTTTATTCGTACATTAATTACTATTGGTAAGTCTAGTTTTCCTTTTTTGTCGAATACTAACCTCTATTCCTTTTTCCTCCCCTTCATCATTACCTCTCATTTTAACTTAATCTTCTTACTAATCATTATGAGACTATATAATATAATCAATTATTTTTCAAAGGTTATAGTTTTACCATGAGGGAGACTCCATATTTTGCTTATCCTATGCCTCTCCTTTTACCCATTAACCCGAACTTACAAATTTTCAGAATTAAGGGTAATATATCCAGTGGGTTATATATAATTAGAGAAATTGACCTCCCACCTCTAAAGTTTTGGGTTAATTAACACTTAATCTTTTTATTTAATAAAATAAAATAATCGTTCATCTATTAAAATTCGTATTATATATATATAAACAATTCTACTATTGTTATTATAATAAAGTTTACTTTTTAAAGACAACAATTAAAAAGTGTTACGAGGCTTTTTTTTTAATCTTAATAAATTTGAATTTAGCTAAAAACGGAATAGATCTAAATACAAATATTTGGATAATCTAATTTTATTTTTAATGCATATAACAAGTCTTAATTTTTTTTTTTTAAACTTAAAATGCCTTAAAACTATCAAATTGACTTCTATACTATTATACATACATACATATATATATATATATATGTGTGTGTGTGTGTAAAATAACCATGTAATTTAATAATTTAAATTAATAAAAAATTATAACAATAAATAAAATAAAATTGAATAATATGTTTATAGAAGTTAGAGATGGATTATAATACATAGTAAAATGATGTGCACAATAGGTAATATTTAAAAAAAAATTAGGTGTAGTTTAGTGAAATAAATTAAAGGTGATCATTAAGATGTTTTTGTATTTAGATAAAAACTAATTTTTTAGTTTTTCATTATTTTATTTAAGATTTAAACTTAAATAAAAAAAACAAACAACTTGAAACATATGAATATGTGAGAAAAAATTAAATTCATACTTCACATGAAAATACAAACAGTCCTTTAATTTCGTGAATCTGTAAATTTAATTAGGGCTGGACAAAATTATCTGACCCAACCTGTTGAGTTTTTGTCAGGTCAGCCCATAAGAGAAACCCGAATTCGGATCTAAATTTTCAACCCGATCGGGTTTGGATTTTTTTCGGGTTGGATCATAAGAATCCGAAACCGGACCCGACCCAAAACTAATAATTAAAAATAAATTACAAACACCAAGTTTCGAACACTTTACCTCTCATAATATTTTTGACAAGATTACCACTTGGCTACAACTTATTTTATGTATACTATGTAAACAAATTTTATTTATTATATAAAATTATGTGAATAAACCCGACCAGAACAGTCAAAAATTTTAACACTTTCCGAACCCAACTCGAAATCCGACGGATTTATTTTTTTCAAAACCCGAATTCGGGTTCAATTTTATTGACCCGATCGGGTTCGAGGGAGGGGGGAGGGGGGTTTTTTGGTCGGGTTAGACCAAACCCGACCCGACCCAACCCCACCCNCGCGGGCGGGGGGAGGGGGGTTTTTTGGTCGGGTTAGACCAAACCCGACCCGACCCAACCCGACCCAACCCTAAATTTAATTTGATTAACTTAAAGTTTAAAAAAGTGTTAACTTCAAATAATTTGATATTCCTATTAAATGTAAAGAAACAGCATATCGAAATCCAAGTGTCAAATTTGAATGAGATATATAATGTTAACAGTAATATTACATTTACAAACTATTCCTACAAACTCAGGTCGCAATAATGCACGACTGACACTTCATCGACCTTAATTAATGATATTAATTTTTGAAACTCACTTCTCCAACTGTTGATAATTTTATATAAAATATTTTGTAAGAATATAGTTATTCATAATATAAAGTAATCTCACCCTTACTTTTGACATCCAAATTTAAACATCATTTTGCAATTACTCCATTAAAATTAAATATGATATTATTATACAAAATTATGATGAGCGGTCCATCACTATATATATGGACTACAATTAAAATTATTATAATCGAAAGTACTCTTTCGTAATTGTTTAGTGTCGGCCTAATTTATATACATAGATAGAATTGTTTAATGGATTGATTTGGGAAGATCAGTTCTCTATGATCATAACATTGACCAAACCCGAATAATATTACCTTGTTGTACTTCCCATCATCACCATTAGAGGTCCCATGTACACAACCAAATGTCTGTAATTTGGTAGCACCTGTTATCGGTTGATCGTGACACATTCCTAATCAACGCAAGCATAAAATTAGATTCGTTTTCAGAAAACAAAACCGTGCCAGACCAATCAGTTTTTTGACCCCTTCAAATGCAATCGATGATTTGTTTTGAATATATATGTGGGACTCTATAGATTTTCTCTTTGTTGAATTATGATTTTGATAGAATTTCCAACGCAAATTACTTGAGTGGAACATGCAAGTCATACACACGTGTATATATATAGTTATGGCAAAGAAGAATAGCAATGTTGTTTACGTTATACCAGCATATGGAAACACACTTTTTTTATGGATTGATACAACAGATAATACTTTACATTTTTTTTTTTAATTTTATAAATTTTTTATACTGGTTTTTGTTGAAATATAGTTTTATAGAGATATTAATTTAAAAAAAAAAAATGTTTGTCTGTAAGGAACCCAAACCTCAAGACGCAGATGTAAAAAGAAGTGCTATCTGGTAGTGTTTGGATGGCAAAGAAGTAAAAGAAAGGCTAAAAGAGGGCGGGAGAGGTTACACCATTTATGGGAAAATCCCAAATTCCGTCGAACTCGCCGGCGGCCTCTTACCCAAAAAAAACTCTTCACTGATTCAGAGGGACGCCTTGGCAATTGAGCCTTTCTCAAACTCTGTCTCTGCCTTTATTTCTTTTTCATCCTCAGTTCCAGTGAGCAGTTGCCGGGGCCCCAATTATAATTATCACCACAGTTTTACCCTACACTCACATTTTCCATGCATACAGCATATCATCTTCCCTTCCGTTCTAGTGCTTCCGTCAAATTTTAAGAATAATATCGGATTAGAATTACCAAATTACTTCCGACAGATGGTACACGGCATACACATTACACATAATTTCATAACTCAGCCACAGTGAGGGCATTTTGGTCTTAGTATTGGTTACATCTGTCACGAAAGTAAATTTATGGCTATGATGCCTTGGACTGGAAAAATTTATGACTCTGACCTGCCTTACAGATTTGATTGATTAACATTGCAGGACTTTGCACTCATGAATCATCATTAGAAACTTGCAAGAATATAGCTAGGCAATTCCTGTCCGCTCGATCCATTTATGGCTACCGACGGCTCAAATGCTCATTCAGTCACCCACTACGACAAACCTTTCCACGGTGAAGACAATCCTGTTAGCTGGACAAACCATTTTAGTATTGAATAATATTTTTCACTAAATAATTAAATATTTTATTTATTATAATACAATTTTCAGTAATAACAAGTTTGGAAGAACCATCTACACGACTAAATTAGTCAGTTTCTTAAGAAGACTCTTGAGGCATCATTAAAAAATTAAAAGTCTAACCCAAATAATGATAAAATTATTTGTGGTAAATATTTTAGTGTCTTATATTTGGATCTTCCTTTTATTGTTTTGCTGTACGGACAAAATTATAATAATTCTATTTTTGGATCTTAAGATTAAAGAGTGTTAAGGTATTTACTAGAGTCGAAATCTCTTTCTTCCTGTCGTGTTACTCGTGGATGCTAGTTTGTTTTCGAATTTATTTGTGTCGACAATCTTCTATCTTTATGATATCAAATGACAGGTTGTACGCACATGCAGTAATGGTGGGCGATTATCTATTGGACGGTACCATGTTGTTGTGCACCTTTCTTCTTGACTTCTGCCAAACTTGGTTTCTTTTTCTTTTCTTGGGTTTTTAATATAAAATATGATAGTTTTTGGATGTGTGCCTTGAAAGTATTTGTGTGTTTTTAACACGAGTTTAATTTCACTTTCTCTGGAGAAAGTTAACTTAAAATAATGGGAGAGGGCTAATAATAAAATGACGAATATATGGCTTAGGTGCACCGTATCAGCGGAGACGGCAAGGCCAGTCTTAGTGAGAAATGCGGTGGTGGTGGGCGGTCACATCTGGACCTTCTGATTCGTTCTTCATGCGCCACGTGTGGGCCACGCCTTCAACCTTTTGGATACTCCACCTGGTTTACCGGTTCACATTTCCTAATCCTACCCAATTGTCAATCGCAATAAAGTATACATTTATGTCTTCAACTTTATGAAGATCTGTGGGCAATTCCATGTGGATGAATATCAACATTTAGTTTAATGTTCTAGCAAAATAACATTAAATAATGGTGAGAATATTTACATTAACAATCAAACAAAAACGATAAAATAAAAATATATTTTTTTTTTCAATTAAAATCTTAGTAGAAGAGCAAACAAAGGTATATTCCTATTTTTTTCAATTTGTTGTTGGGATGTTAATAATATGGTACAATATTTAACTGTTATAATTATTTTCCATTAAAGGGTCTGAAATTCCTCCTGAACATCACATATCAAACCAACCAAACGTATGAAAAGTCAATAAGTCAAACCTAATCATCTGAAAATATATAAATGTGATCATCATAGCCAATACGGCCCACTAGTCCTGGGCAATATATTTCACATGTAAATGTAATTTCCTTTCATCTTGAATCTTGATCTCGATTCGTGTCCTGTTATGAACAAAGCACTGTCCTGCCTCCCCTTGTGCATTTAAGTTCGTAATTTGAAAGCAGCCAATGAAACAGAATTGTTAATTATATTGGCAAAGCGTTTAGGGATCGGAGATATAGATTTGTATATATCGACAATGACACGGAAGGCATGATTTAACTTTTGATACAAGAAGATATGGTTGGTATAATATTAGTTTCTGTTTCTCGAATGATTCGATACGCAAGTTATCTGTTGAATTGCCATTACCAACCATCATCTGGTGTAGGAAATCTAACTTTGTTGTTACTAGCAAAAGGGCTTGTTCATGAACTTGATTCTCGATTCAACAAAAGCTGAAATAAATATACAAGTGTGTGATGTCTTATTATGCTTAAATCTTAATCTTCAGGTTACTTAACGTATACAAACTTCAAAGTTTGAAGGACAGTGATTGGGCACCAATGAACAAACCCACTATTCCTATTCGCCATTTTTTTCAACTAGGCAGGCGGTGTCTCAAATCTCAAAAAATCGCATGCAAGTGGTGACAAAGAAACAAAGGATATTTGGCTTGATTTGGTAGATGTTGGAGGACAAACCATAGAGAAATAGGGACGATTGTTTGACACATGTATGTGACTGTCATCAATTTAATAATCCATTTAATTAATTATATCGAGAGAAATGCTAAATTGAAATCTTCGGAAATGCTGATAGTGGGCCAATCTAACCACTCCTATCCTTCAATCAATCAATCAATCTTGGAAATTCTGTGACATGATTGAGGGTACTACTAATTTTATATTATAATTCGTCTTAATTTCTTCAATTCTTTGGGATAATCATTCTTGTTTAATGTAGTTTTATTTTAAGAAATTGACTAGGTACTTCCATACCCAATTCAAAATTAAAAAAAAATAAAAATAAATAAATAAATATATATATATATATATACACGAGAATGGGAAATGTTTAGTTAAATCATCGGACTTTTAGAATTTAATTTTTTAATTTAATTTTATAGGCCATTGATATTATTTATTTATTATAATCTATTAATAAAAAAATAAGTTATAGTGTAATTTTTTTATGTCGATTTAGTAACTATTTCTACAATTAAATTATAAAAACTAACGATTATCATATAGTGTGTAAAATTGAGTAAAAAAATTAAGTTTTAAATTCTTAAATTTATATATCTCTTATTAATAAACCAATTATATGACATTTGTAATTAATACATATTTAGAAAAATAATATTACATTATAATGCTCCATCAATTTATATGAATTAATTTATATAATATTTGGTAAGTGTAGTTATTAATTTATTAAAAATGAGAAATATTATATATGACAGGTTCATAAATTGTAGCAATAATTTATGTATAGAATAAATTATCTTCATATTTATACCTTTTACTTGTCCCTTTTTTATCACTATTCAGCAGTTAACCATCTAAATAATGTTATTTAAAAAGATAAAGAAGTGAACAACCACATCAAAGGTTGGGCTCCTAACGAACATGGGCTGCTAACCATCTAAAGTAGGTAGACTAGGCCCACAATGTGGATTGGCCCAGCCCAACCAACTCATAAACATCTCATTTTATTTCCGCTCCATTTCTTTTTGACTTTCCCGCCTTCTTGAAAGTTGAAAAAAATAAACAAGAACGAAATATTATCTTAACACCGTCACCACTCGAATCTGGAAATCAAAAACCTAAAACGTCGCCGGAAATGTCGACGTGGCAGATATTCTCCGACACCGAAAACAATTTCCGATGGGAGATATCCGGTCGGACACTTCCAATAAAACACGAAAGAGAGCACGGACCAAATGCTACCTCGATTCAAAGGCACAACTCCGATTCCCGTCTTCCTTCCATGGCTGATCTATTGCTTCACGGTAAATTTTCGCTTATAAATACATTTATAAATATGAATAGTTACGGGTAGTAATGCGATTACGTATTTGTATTAGGATACTCGAAGCTTATAGAGAACGGAAACGAAGCTGCTGAAACTACTCCGATGTTCAAGACCGGATTGGGAAAATTAGTTAACTTGAAACATTCTTCGATTGCGAAAGCATTATCGGTTCTTAACAACGATGATGATGATGATATTTCAGTTACAGGTGCATAGTTCTTGATTTCATTATTTTTATTTATTTTTTATATATTTGATTACTTAGCAGCTCGTCGATGATATAGAATTGGTGAAATGTTGATTTAAGTGACAATTTGTTTTTGTTCCGAAATTTATGAGGATGAAAAGTTGCGTCTTCGGATTCTGTGTTATCATCTATTTTCTAGAAAATTAAAAAAGGACGGAAAAAAATGTTTATTGATGTCATGGATATCAATCACTTCAGTGTTTGTGATGCAAGAAAATCAATCAAGGGAGTCTCTGAGTTCCTTGTAAACGTATTGCTATGGAAACAGTTTTTATTTTTTAATTTTTCTTTTTAAAAAATAATTTATATGTGTCGTGCAGGCGAAGGGCATGCTACAGAAAAGGCATGTGGCTACGCCAATTCTCTTTTCCAGACTGGTTCTGGGAAAATTGTTGACATATCTCCTGCTGGTTTGGTTAGAGCGAAAACATTGCTGGGATTGGAAGAAGATATTGAACATTGCAATTTTCAGGGCCTTCAGCAGACAAGGACTCAATCGACTTCCATTGATCAATGTCGGTGGCAAAGTGTATCAAATTTGGAGTTGAAAGAGGGTTTGAATGTTAATGGGATTGTGAATGTTACATCAGTTTCGACGCCTTCATCATTTTGCAAGGCTGGTTTAGCTAGAAATAGATTCGAGAATGAGTTGAATTCCAATATCATGCAATCTAAAATGCCTAATTCAGCTCCGAAACTACCTCCTATCAAGTTCCATACTGCAGGTGGAAGATCTTTATCTGTTTCAAGTGATGCATTGCAGTATGCAAGGAGTCTTCTTGGCGACCCAGAGTTAGGGACATTCTTTGATGAACAGGATGCGGGAGAATCGTATTTTTCATCTTTTAAAGAGGCAAGGTTTGAGGATTCTTCATCGAACAAGGAAAATGATGTTTTCACTTCTTTCTCCCATCAAGGAACAGTGAACACAGCAGCATCTAAAAGTTTCATCTCTCCTTTGCGATTGTCACGGGTGAATTCAGAAAATATACATATTTCAGGAAACTTGATTAAGAAATTTGACGCAGTTGACCACGCCAGTGACAGGGCGTTGAATGACAAAATGCCTTCCATACAGAAGCCCTTAAGCAATATGTCTTCTGCACTTAATTCCAGGATGGATAATTCTTTGGAAGATGGTAATTGTTCAAGAAGTAATTCACGTATTTGGTCATCTGGTAAGTCGCTAGCTGATATTACAAATAGTACTGGCAAAACTCATGGAATTATTAAACAAAATACTTCTGAAAAGAGAAGATTGTGGAGGAGTTCTATTTCTCCATTCAAGAAGCCTCGCAGTTCCAAGTTCTCCACCCCTTTGAACAAAAATGTTTCTTCACCAAGTGGTAATTTCATGGAAGCTTTTGAAATAACTTTTTACTCTTTCTTATAGTTTTTTATGCTCATTTAAGGTACATATTCCATCAGGTTTATCTATTTCATCTTCGGAAAATTCTGCTTGCAAAAGAACAGTTTCATCTAGATATCCATTTCAGATTCCAAGAATGTATGTCAAGGAGTATTTTAGAATGCCTCCGTCAGCCCAGGGCATGGTACGCGGACTTTCAACACTGTCGTTTCTCCTCTAGAGATAGATTTTTCTCTTAGACTGACACCTTTTAAACGCCTGAATGAATTTAGTCAGAGGATTTGCAAGGTCATGTAAGATGGATCAATTCACATAACGCAGATAAGTACATGTTTTATGATGAATCCGGCTTAGACTGCGTTGGGGCAGAAACTCTTTATCACACGTTGGCCAAATCTGGAGCTTCCGTGCAATATGCTTCTAAACTGTAAACTTTTTACCCTTGATCTTCTGCTTTTTGTTCTAATCCTGCTAAATAGGGGAAAAAAAAAAAATCTTGAAGTTACTTTGCTACACAATCTGCAGTGCTGATGTATGTGTGCCTGTTTCTACGCAACAATAAGTTCTATTCAAAACAAGTAATAAGGATTTTGGCAAATTCAAATTTGTCATTTTTGATTCCTGGTCTAGAGTTAGGAAGCCTATTATATTAAATATATATGATTAGGCTATTAATATGAAATATGATTCTGCGAAGCGTTCGCATTAATAGATACCCGTGGTTAATTTTGGAAATCGGGATTGCTTATGCACAGTACAAACGACGAAAGTTAGCTTCTAGTTAATGGGCATCCGATAATATGTTTATTGATACTCTGTTACGTACTAATTTTTAGTCAGTATCTACTGTTACTTGGCAATTTATTGAGCCAGTCTAATTGTTTATACATTTAGATGGGTCACAAATCATTACAAATGGATAGTCTGGAAACTGGCGTGTTATGAAAGATGTTATTCAGCCAAATCTGGTCGAAGATTTTTGACAGTTTCCAATGTGATCGAGGAACTGAAGTATAGGTAATTGTTTCAAATTACATTTTCACTCTTAGATTTGTAAGATGTTTTTACTAAGAACTCGTAATCCATTTGGACAGATATGAGAGAGAAGTAAATAATGGCCATCGTTCTGCTATTAAAAGAATTCTTGAAGGGGATGCATTGCCTTCTTCTATGATGGTACTTTGCATTTCAGCCATTCACTTGGATCCTGAACTGAAGATTGAGACAAATCCTGTGGCATCAGAAGGGGCTGAAAGTAATTATTCCGCTAAAGTGGAACTAACTGATGGGTGGTAGGTTCGAATATTAATGCTTACACTTAAACAATTCTTGGTACTGAAAGTACATATGTCTCAGGTATTCAGTGAACGCACTTTTGGATGTATTGCTGTCAAAACACCTTGCTGCCGGGAAACTGTTTGTGGGACAGAAACTTAGAGTAATATGTTCATTTCTGTGTTTTTCATTTCTGTTCTTTGATTAGAGGATTTTAGACAAGGATGCCTCTTGCTAACAGTTAGATTTGTCTTATGAAGATATGGGGAGCAGGATTATGTGGCTGGGTTGGGCCTGTTTCACCTCTTGAGGTTCATACAGCCTTTATGTTTTCAATGAAGTAGTTGGAATATTCTACCTTGTGAAAGGAAGTTTTTTCTAATTATAATTATAATTTGCTTTAAACTTCAGGGTTCAGGATCAGCTAGTTTACTTTTGAGCATAAATGGTACATACAGAGCTCATTGGGCTGATCGACTGGGATTTTGTAAGCCCTCTAAGATTATTTACCCTTTACTTCCAGTTAGCAAGATTGTAGCTTATTCGGTATTCTTTCTTATTTGATGAAGCTTCTAGATAACCAACATGCTTGTTTTTCATATAGGCAAGGGTGTTGGTGCTCCTTTGGCTTTTAAGTGCATCAAGAGCAATGGAGGCCCAGTTCCTCGGACTTTAGTAGGGGTCACACGGATATATCCTGTTCTCTACAAGGAGAGGTCATATAAAGCCTATTCTGTTATATAATTTTGCCTCAAAAGTATAATATATGCTGCTGAAATACTTTATCCTTGTTATACTCATTTAGGTTAAGCAGTGGAGGATCTATCGTGAGATCAGAGAAGATGGAAGCTAAGACGAAGCAGTTGT
Organism: Bursera palmeri; assembly: GCA_026225775.1. Classification (NCBI taxonomy): domain Eukaryota; kingdom Viridiplantae; phylum Streptophyta; class Magnoliopsida; order Sapindales; family Burseraceae; genus Bursera; species Bursera palmeri. The sequence continues at coordinate 10,243 of JANKKB010030026.1, read as the reverse complement.
ACCAGCAAAGGTGACTTCCTGTTTTATATTTTGCATATATTATGTTGACACTCTTGAGGAATGTTCATATAATGGTTTGCAACATCTTAAAGAGATTGGTAATTTTTTTCTTTGTTATTATTCAAGTCAGGGTCTTCACTATAGGGTAGATATTGAAAGGTGAAGGCAATAAAAAAAAGTAATGTAGAACTTTTAAGTCTAAATTTAGTCATGCTTGATTCTTCCTTGCGTTCTTTTATTTTTGGCTACAGGCGCTCTATTCTTGTAGAAGGCATTGTTTCTGAGTTTCAGAGAGAAGACAAAGGGTCTCATATATTTAATGACAGTGATAGTGAAGGAGCAAAAATTCTAAAAATACTTGAGTCAGCAGCTGAACCAGAAGTTATAATGGCAGAAATGAGTCCAGAGCAACTAACTTCTTTTGCCACATATCAAGCAAAATTAGAGGTAGGCTTTAGACTCTGCTAGAATGTAAGTCTAAATGCAAAATGTCATTCTTAATCCCGGCTAAATTGATCTTAGGCAACCAGGCAGTCACACATTGAAAAGTCAATTGAGAAAGCTTTGGTAGATGCTGGCCTGAGCGAGAGAGATGTCACCCCATTTATGAGGGTGAGGGTAGTTGGATTAACTGCTAAAGACTATCAAGGAAAGGGAAGCTCCAAAGAAGGCATTATAACAATCTGGAATCCGACAGAGAAGCAGGTGAATTCCATTTTCTTCTACTGCACTACACCCTCCTTTGTATCTAATTCTATTCATCTGTGTTTTTGTTTGTTTGCAGGCATTGCATTTACATGTTTGCTTGTCTAGCTAATTATAGACATTATCTTCCTTGCTTCTTGGAATCTATTCCTTGTCTCATTTTAACCATTATGAAGAAAAATTTAGTGACTCTCACCAGTAATAAATTTACAACTAATTAAATTCTATTTATTTATTAATATAACAGCAGTGTGAGCTAGTTGAGGGCCATGCATATGCTATTACAGCGCTTGTACCAATGAACTCTGAGTCCAATACCCTTTACTTACAAGCAAGAGGATCTACCACAAAATGGCAGCCTCTGTCTCCCCTAGCAATGGAACACTTTAAGTAAGCATCCATTCATTTTTCCCTTGTTAAGGGAATGAGGGAGAAAAAAGTCTCCATTTGGTTCCGCATCATGAAATTAAATCCAGCTCATACTTGTATTCTGTAGGCCATTTTTCGGTCCTCGCAGGTCAGTAAAGTTGTCAAATTTGGGTGAAGTTCCACTTTCTAGGTGAATTTGATGTACCTCAATGTTCTTGTACACATGCTTTTCTCTTAAAAGTGTGTGCTTATTAACGTTGTTCTTTGCTTCTTTAGTGAATTTGATATAGCCGCATTGGTTGTGCATGTGGGAGAGGTTTATACGGATTCTCACCAAAAGAAACAGTGGGTGTTTGTGACAGATGGTTCCATCCATGAGTTTCAGTTGGAAGATTTACCGAAATCTTTACTAGCCATCAGATTCAGTTCAGCATATGTGGATGATGATTCATTTTTGCCAATCAACTACAACCTTGTTGGATCCACAGTGAGTCTACTATGCTCCTTTAACCATCAACTTTACAATAACTGATTCTTTAAAGTTACAAAATATTGACACTTGTAATTCAAGGCTCTTAGTTGTCACTGAGACATAAATTATCTAATAGTAGGGGATTTTGGTGAATTATATGCTTCTTTGAACAGAAGGATAATGATTGAAACAACCAATTGACAATAACAGAGATATTGTTTTGGAAGGTACAATATGGTTCCTGACTGACATGTTTATTTGAGATATTGTTTTTGTTGTGCAAATGTTAGAACCAGCAGTTCTATGAATCACTGCATGCCTTTGAAGGACTAATGTTTCAGATTTAATAGTAGATATAGTTGCACTGGTGTGTTTAATTGTGCTTACCACCCCCACAAAATGTAGACTCAAACTTTTCCCTGACAAAGTTTATTGAATAATCTATTTGTTTTATTTGTTTGTTCATTCTCTAATGACCTGTCATTGCAGGTTGGCTTCTGTAATCTTATCAAGAGAGCAAAAGACTGCATAAATCATCTTTGGGTGGCTGAAGCAACAGAAAATTCAACCTATTTTTTAAGTTTTGATTTCCCAAACTGTTCTCACCTTAAAAGTGCAGCAGCCTCAACTCAAAGCTGGGCGAAGAGCTCTAGCCTGGTGTGCATATGAAGTTTGATACAATGTTTATAATTTTGGTCTCTCATACCTTGCTGTTTTATGACCATAGCTGTTTGTTTCACATCTTTCAGATCATTGGTGAGCTTAAGGAGAAGGTTCTATTTATTATTGGAGATTGTAAAGGCTAGTTGATGAAGGGGGTTGCTTTGAACTGACAAGTAAGCCTCTCATATCCTAATTGATGATATATGCATAAACTATTTAAATGAAACATTTCCTTGCATGGTTATAATTATCAGCTTGTAGAAGTTCCAACTTCCAAGAAATATTTTTCCTTTCGGGCAGATTGTGGATAAAGACAAATGAGAGAACTCGGTGTCTTACAGCTTGATGGATGTGTCATCCTCATCCTCATCCTCAGAAACGTTTAAAGCATCATCAAACAATCTGTTGACTCTGGGTATATAATGAGTTTCTGCTTGATTGATCAACTTCTTACTTGAACTCTATAATTGAGACATTCTCTTTGCAGTCCTTTTTCTCACAAACATCCACGGAGCAGCTACTTTTTCCGGGACAAATCAGGACCCAAATCAATCTATGCATGCAGGTTATCAAGTCATAAATACACCTTCAGGTGGAGTCAGCACATCTTTTGATTTGTTGTTGGCTGGGAGACCACTTTGATTTACAATTTATGACGAGATTTCAAGACCTTCCAATCAGCAACTCAGCCCCTCTAATCTAACTGGTTTAACTTTGGCTGTGTCAAACGTTTAGGCAATATGATTTTTCTTCCTTTATGGGTGGAAGTTGGGTCAAACCGAAGATAGTGAAGTTGAAATGGATTTGTTAGGAGGCTGGAGAATGGAGTTCATTATATTTCAAATAACGGAGTTTTGTTTTCTGTAAAGTGACACTTAAAGATGAATAATCTTTTGTACAAATAAATTAATATTCAAGAAGTGATAGTGTTACACCGATTGTATAATAGCATATGCTGAAACAGTTTTCGGTTTTGATCAAACGGGATAAACAGAGGAACCTAGGAAGGGTTCTTAGGTTGCTCAAAACAAGAAACAACCAAATTAATTTCATTTTGCTGATTTGTCAATTAACTAAATATGTAAAATTAAAAATTGTTAGAAGAAGAGCAAACTTACAATAATCAGCAATTTACAGTGTGAAATTATTTTGAATTGTTCATTAATTCGTGCAAGATGCTCTTAATCTGTTTATTGTATAATCCTCATTGGTAGTGTTCGTCTCATTTCCTTGGAGTGCCACCCTCTTATTTCCTGTTTGAAACTTTGTTGTTTGATAGTACTTAGCATAGATTGTTCATGCATCTATTCCTTCGAAACTAATACAAACCCGCCCACACATCAAGGACAATAAGGTCTAGCTTCTAATGGTTCAGATCAAACCGTTCATCGATCCCCTATTGTAAGAAACTTGATCCAATCTAATTTAAGGGATGATCTGGTGGGTCAACTGATTGGTCAACTCAGTCTAGCACGAGGGCTCTTTATATTTTTCCTTTTAACGATTCAAAATGCTTGTGGCAGAGAAATGGTGCGACTTTGTAACTTTCTTTAAGCATGTCTACATTTCCAGGAGCATAATATCGGAATATTTGTCCCAGATTGTACTTTGTTTTGGCATCTCAGACATCTATCTGCTGCTAGATGTACGGCCAGATAACAGTCCTATCGCAGTCGCAAAGATAATCAAATAACAAAACTACCCTTAGAACTGAGATGAACATCTAGACACAGCAGGGATAATTTGGGCACATTTCAAGGAATCAAGGAACAAGAATGTTCTAAAATCTTCGTAACAGTAAATGTCTAAAGCTGATGCTTTCTGGTTTCAATATAAACATGCTTGATAACACAAAAGCGAGTCCTGTCCCTTTTTTCTTTTGGTTTACCCTTCATTTATCTGTTTAAATTAGCAAGAAACATGGAGAGCACAAGTATGAGCAAGAACTTAATAGTAGGTAGAGAAAGCAAGAGAAGCGAAGGAAATATGGTAGATGAGAAGAAGAAAGGTGTGTCAAGAGGGTGTATAAAAGCCACAAAGGGGCCATGGAAAGTGCGTAGAGCCACAAAAGATGGTAGCGTGATCACCAAGTACAGGCTTCCAAGTGAAAGGGAGCGCCAGAACAACAACAAACGGGAGTGCAGACGGCGAGCGATAACTAAGAAAATATTTTCAGGGCTTCGAGAGCATGGCAACTACAAGCTTCGCAAGAATGCTGATAGCAATGATTTACTGAAGGCTCTTTATGAGGAGGCTGGTTGGCATGTTGAGGAGGATGGAACCACTTACAGGGAGGTCAAGTTGCATACTTACTACCCTTTTGTTTAATCAAATACAATGTCCTATAGCTAACTACTTTGATCTTATTTTTTTAATTTTTTTGTATTTCCGGCAGAAATTTAAGTCAGAATTGCCAAGCTTGATCAGCTTCGACTACTCTCAAGCATTCACTGAGCATCATCAATCAGCAGATGAAGATTTCTGTAATTGCTATAAACGCATGGATTCATATGGAGTATCTACGTCAAGAATGGTTTCATCAATTGACGAGTCTCAAGATGAGTATGGTGTTAACCTTACACTTTCACTTTCAACTCCACTAACCCATCTTATTTGATGCAGAAAGATCATGGAGTTTGGAAATGGACTCAATTGGAAAGATGTGCCATAATTAATGTTTCCACTGGTCATTACATGTTATTCTAGAATATCTATATTACCTTTTAGGGTATATCAATATCAAAGTTTAAAGAATTAATATGAAGAAATTGTCTTTCCTAATTTTTTAAAATCTAAACGCAATGTTATTTATCCCAAAGCTTATACACAGCCCAGTGGCAGTTCAAGTGATATTAGTAGTGATTTGCAAATATCATTCAATTGGAAGATGCATAGTACTATTCTTGCTTGTTTATCATTATGTATGGCAGAAAGGGGGTGTAAGTTATTCAGTACAAATCGCGGAACTGCACTGAATTAAATTGAATTAGACAGTTTAATTTGGTTTAGATTTTTAGAGAAGCAGTTTAATTTAAAACTTTTAGTTAATATGGTTTACAGTTTGGTTTTTAGTTTTTTTTTTTTTTTAAATATAAACCAAACCAAANTAATATGGTTTACAGTTTGGTTTTTAGTTTTTTTTTTTTTTTTAAATATAAACCAAACCAAACTATAAATGATATATAGATAAGAAATAAGTATTTAAAATTATAGACTGATTAATATTACTAATGTTTAAACTTCGAATGTAGGTGACTGAGAATTTGAGAATAATATTTCTCTCCTTGATACTGATTCACTAAAAGTTTATCTAAATTCTAATGTTGATTTATTAATTAATATTTTATTATTTTAGTTCTAATTATTTGTCAAGTTTTGACAAATTTAAATTAGCTAATAATAAAACGTTTTAGTAAATTTAAAATATTTAGTCAGAAAAATTATATTTTAACTTAAATCATTCCAGAAACCGAACCAAACCGTATTATTTCAGATTAATTTAGTCTGATTTTACAATTAAAATAGTTCAATTTAGTTTGAAAATTTTTTAACCCACTATTATCAGATTTGGTTTCAATTAAAGCTGCGCTAAAACAAAAAGTATCCTTCCCTGCCCAAACAAAATGTTTCCTTGACGGCAATTTTAGGGCCTTCTGCATCTTGCGTTGTGTTTGGGCTTGGACCAAATCCCGACCACCTCCTCCTAATGTAGTGTGGATAGATTGAACTAGGTTAGACCATTTCTTCCAGAGAAACAGTTTACGTTTCCTTGTCTTGATCCCTTAATGGTTATGGATTGAGTCTGCCTGCACTGAAATATCAAGTGCGGAGAGAGAATTGATGTATTGAAACCTTCACTCACACATTAACACCATCTACTTTTCCACTCTATCAGAAAATCACTAAAATCTAGAGTATTGCTATATAAACGCTCAAAGAAAACTCTGAAAGTGTACGTAGGTCTTTACAAAAAATGGAATAACAGTTCATTCCATACATCGGGTACACCAGGCAAGCACCAATGTATACAATCAGAGTACAATGGCGGGTTTGACAATTGCTTAGGGCTCAATGTTTCCCAGAATTTTCGATAGATGGAAGGGTGACCATCTTTCCGATATTCTGAGAGCTGAGTAATATTAAGAACTAAAACCTTTGAACTTAACCTTCCAAGAACCTTCTCCACCATGCGCATTGTAGGCAGGTCAGAACCACTTCCCCAGTAGCCCTCTTGATCTATTGGGGTTTTCTGATTATAGCAGTTTCCTGCAGTTCCGGGCTCCCATTCTCTGCTCCTGAATTAGGATAAAATTTCCCATAAACAAAGTGGAGACAGGTTCATTATACATCACCAAGATGATGACATAAGATAATAAAGAACTATCAAGTTATCAACTAAGAAAAGCTTTTCTGTCCTAGTGAGAAAGAAGCTTATCAGTTATGAGTTACGAAGTAAGAGATTCTAGATGCATAATCGGTATACTTTTTTTAAGTGACATATAACTGCATGCCAAGGCAGTTTGTAGTTCTTATTTAAAACCATCAAGATGCATACTATACAGAATTGTAGAAATTGTGACCTTCCAACAATTTAATGACATGGCTATGGTCTCTGTTTCATTGTAATAGAAGCATCAAGATGGGAGTTAATTGTCCAAAAGGAAGATTTTAAATATTGAAAACTAGAAGCAACCTGATTGAATATCTGGTGCCTCTGAGTTTGATGTTTAAAATCAATGACAAATAAAGAATTAGCAGGCGGTCAAATACAGTTTGAGAACTTTTTAGATGTTTTGCAAGCATCAATCCAGATGCAGAGCCAAGAATTAAATTCACTGAGGATTCCATGGGCAGATGATTCTAATCAATCAGTGACTCATTATAATTTTCCATCCAAATTAGACATTTTATTGTTCATATTTTTAGTTATCCATTTATACTCCAGGCAGAGCATCAACCATTCTTATATAAGGCCACAAATCCCTAAGTCATATCTCAAGCTGCGCATATGTTTCATGGTCATGAAATTTGCAAATATAAAAGATAGTTTAAGGCAACTATTTTAAGATGGGGTTTTGACACTCACCATAGATGTGTTGGGGACATGGTAATGAAAAAGACACGCTTCTTGCTGGGATTGACTTTAGATGCCACCCAGTCTGCCCAGGCACTCATGGCCAACTCCATTGCCCCCAGCCCATCTAATTCTTCACAAACTCCATTTTCTTCAGTACTCCATCTGCAAAAGTTTTAGTCTTGTTAAAATGGTTATGCAAAGTTTTCTACATAACTTATTTCTCCCAAACTAAAACATCGATTGAATAATACTCACAACAGCTTAACTGGGCCTTGTCTCCACCACAAATATGTATTGAATATTAGTATATCTGCATGCTCCCACTGTGATGAATGCTTAAGAACTGAATCTGGACGTATTATCCGTTCATCCAATCTATGATTTACCGGATCATCAGAATTAGAATCTACAAGAAGTGGGGCCCAGAGAAATTCTATGGTGGCATTGTAGTTCTGAGGATGACACAAACACAAAATAAAGGATAACATTACAATGAGATACCCTTTATCATTTACTTTAATGTTCTGTAATGAATATTGTGCATAGAAAAAGATAGCAACTGTTTCCCCTGGTTATATAAAGGTATTCGAATCCGTGTCAGCTTAAATTTACACTCCAATTTCAAAGACTTCGATCTGGCTTACCTCTGCTTTAAAAATGGTGAGCTGGGCATTTGGTGTAATGGATCTCTTATTAGTCGGAATCACTGACTGTAGCAAACACACCATTGATATCCATTGCCCTCTGTTTAGAGAATCCCCTACAAACATTAGCCTCTTCCCTCTCAACTTTTCCCACATCTCAGTAGCATTCCATCTACACAATAATTACATTAAAATAAATAAACCGATGAATGAATCCATCAATATGAAACACCACAACATACACCTTATGCACAATCCAACTTGTTACAATTTCCAAAAGCCTCTAGATTTAAAACTTATTTGCATATTCACATTCATAAAAAGCAACCGAACTTCAACCCAGAGCAACCAAACACTGCCCACTAAATTTCAAACAAGATTTAAAAAATACCTCTTCAAATTGCAGTTGTGAGGTTGCCATCTCCAGTACTGATACCCCAAATCTGAGCGTCCATGCTTGTGACATGCCAGTTGGTCCGACATGTACGGACAATGAGACTCATTGTATAGTGGATACGAGGTGTTGTCAAATACCCATTTGCCCGAAAACACATCACAGCTCTCTGAACTCACTTTCCTCCGACCCGATTGCAGTCTCGGATCCTCCCATCCGATTTTCCAACCACTGTACTCCCTGGTAGAGTTGCATTTACTGAATCTATCCAACCCCTCTAAAAGAAAAAATAATAATTAAAAAAAAAAAAGAGATTTAGTCAACACATGAAAATTAAACAAGAAAGTCGACGAAAAAAGGAAAAGATTCAAGAAACAAAGCAAAGTTACAGAGAAAATGATACTAGACCCAGAGAAGATAGTAAGTTAAACTGAAAGGTTAGCATATATACCTGAAGCTCTCTTTGAAAGATTAGGTTTTACATAAGTTACTGGAACTTCTTGATCATGATGAACATGATCTGAGTCTTCATGGATTTGTTGAATGCTTCTTTCGTTGTAAAGAATGGAAGAAAGTATAAACACAAGCAAAAGCAACGCAAGTAAAGGAAAATGGGTTTTCTTTCTGTTCCATCTTTGCATCATGATAAGTTGTAGCCGCTAGATTCGCCTCAAAATGGTGTCTGAACACGTTGCTGGACTCCAAGTTTTGCAGTTTTCTTGTAAGAAAGCATATCCCACCTGGCTGGCTTTATTGCTAGTAAAATAATAATTAGGTAAAAATTAACTAATTAATTAATAGATACCCATAAAGAGATTACTCATACGCCATAGTTGGAGGCTGAACTGGAGCATTAGCTGTTTTGACCAATTAGATATGTCCTAGATTTATTAGTGTTGGGAGGTTAGGAGACCTCTGTCGGTCACACTGCCCCTTTTATTTGTCCACTTGGACCATTTGTAGCGAGGCCCAGTGGTCTCGGGAGCACGGGATCTTTATTCAACCATCTTCTCACTTCTGCCCTCTCCCCACATAATAATTTCTTCACTAGAGGTTAGGCAAAAGAGTTATTAAAATTAGTCAAATTTCTAATTATAGTTTTTTTCCTTTTTAACATCAAAATCAATTTCTAATTGTACTTTGTCCTTGCCGGTTGTGGCATTACTCGCGATTTTTGGCAGATAAAAAACAAAAACAAAACCATGATCTTCATTGTCTTAACGTGTTTCTTTTTATTATTATTATTATTTATGCCCTAAGTTACGTGTTAGAATATTAATTCTACCCTAATGTCAAATGGAAAATAAAATTTAAACATTCTTTTTTTTTTTGTTGCATTATCAAAAAAGCATAAAAAATATCGTATCAAAATATGTTAATAAAATCATTTGTTAATAAGAAACGCACAACATTCATCCTACCTAATTCATGTATAATTTTTAATGTAATATAATTTCTTTCGGATTTATTTTATTAACAAATGATTTGACAAAAATTATTAATAAGAATAGTTTTTGATAAACACTACAAAAGAAATTGGTAATTTTTTTTTTAAGTTTGTTTTTTCACTTAACATTAAGACTAAAAACAGTATTCAGTGAACCTAATCCATATTAAAAATTTAAAATGATAGAATAGGAATTCACCATGAATAGAAGATACGTTACGTAATGTTAAAAGCTTAAAATGGCAGGTTACCTGATGTTATCTTTTAATAAATAGAAGGTAATTTTTGTTTAATAAATTACTTTGGCAGAATCATCATAAATAGTAATTAGTTTATCAACAAAAAAGAAATACTATCTTAAATAAATTTATTTATTAACTATTATATTAAAGTTGGTTCAAGTTATTGAAACCTAAAATTTTAATACTATTTAATAGAGATTCATTTTTTCAATATAATAGTGGAAAGAGTT
>JANKKB010030025.1:0-41078 GCA_026225775.1 Bursera palmeri | reverse complement strand
ACATATTTATTTAATTAAAGAACTCAACTTTTAAATCAGTTCAAGAATATAAAACGTGGCATTTTTACTATAAATTTTGATTTAAATTTTTAAGCTTTTATTTCCTTGATTTTACTATACCGGTGCTATGTTTGACTGACAGAAATTTCATACCATATAGTTCTTATTAGAATTCTTCCCAAGCATACAAGTAAATAAATTCTTTATTTAGTTTAATATTAGTTTCATTTGTGGTGGTTGCTCTGTTTTCTTTGAGACAACTCATTAGATTCTTGGATTTAACAGGTTTATAACAGAATATTTGAAATGGTAAAATTCTGGTTTTTAGGAAGGATTGTCTTTGCTTTATTGAAGCAATTATTCACAGGGATGATACAAACAAAGAGATGCTTGACTGGGGATCCAGGTCTCGGCTGCCATCAGCCACCCACCTAGTCCTCAATAAATTATATCTTGAGAATAATCCTTTTGACGTGAGCTTTTTCAGCAGCCAATGAGAGATTTAAGTGGGTTTGCATAGAGTCTAATGCAGCTTTTCTTGTTTTGGTTACTTCATATAATCCTAGATATTGATTTATAGTCTTCTGTTGCATTCCTAAGGGTCATCATCCGCTTGGAAATTCTGTCACCCGGGAAAGATTAAAATGACCAGAAAAATAACTAAATAACAGGAAAATTTTTGTTACTTGTTAGTGACAGAGGAATGTGAAATCGAATTGCCAATTAATTCTACAAGCTATCAAGCAACTGCCTGGAAAATGTAGCTATGAAGGTAGGTAATTTTCTTTTACTCTTAAATGATCGCAAATTCCCTCTTTCCCAGGGCATACATATTCCAGATCACCCTTCACGATCGCAAAAAACGTAGGTCCCGACACAACATTTATTTGGTCATACCATTTTTTTTGAGCCATCAGCATTCAGCTAGTTGTTAATCCATCAAGCTATGTGACTCTCTTTTGCCTTGCCGGTAGGGAATTCAATTTAAGAGACTAAAGATAGGAAATGGGCCCTCCAGAAAGTAAAGCTGACTTTTGCTGCATGGCATAGAAGTAGACTCCTAAAAAGGGGTACCCAGATCTTTTCTTCTCCAAGGTACAGTTAAGTAGAATATATCCTACAGGAGTCCCTCCTGACTGCCTCTCAGCTTTAGGTTTTTTCACTCCATCAGAGTACCCAGTCTTTCAAAATTGACAAGATTTGACGGGTGCCACTGAACCTCCAGGCTTCTTTAGCTTGCATTCTTCACTCCAATTATGACATTGCAGAATAGCATTTCTGCTTTAACCACTGCAGAAAACAATATTTCTCCATTACACATTGCCTTATTATTATTATCATTTTCAACTGATATAACTAACAGAGACGAACCGCAAGAAACACCCTTGTAAACTGACGTACTCCTGATGTAGTAATTTTTTAATTCAAGAAAAATATATTCTATTTTTAATCATGGGGCATGTAATTTATTCCAATTTTGTGATTTAACGGTTGCATATGTGCGGTTGTTGAGACAGATTTTTCCATGATTGAATAGTGTTTAAACATGATATATGATCGAGGCCATGAGCAACCCTCCCCCAGAAAAGAATGAGCTATGAGAATAAACTCTTACAATTTCCATTTCTTTTGATGAAAGTAAAAAGTTACAGAAACATAAAGTAAAAACAGTGGATGTTACATTATTCGGGCAGCTAGCCTGTAATTATCAAACCTTTTTTTTCTTTTACTTTAATTTTCCACAGTCAGCATCCTTCACCGTCCTTCGTCACCCTCTTTTATTCCTTTTCACATTGCTTCACAAGCAAAGAATAAGAAATGAGATCTAATATGCACAACAACTCTATATAACAGGATACACAGAACAGTACTTCCAGGTGCATCAGAGCCAGATTGATCCACTGTTGCCAACACCCCAGTCTAGGGCTAACACTTGGACAGCCAATATTGGACAGATAAGTGCTGCATAGAGGCAGTTGCAACTTTGCAATCAGTCATTTCAGCCATGCTCTCGACCGTCTAGACTACATGCAAAAAACATGGAAAAAGAAAAATGTTCCGAAGTAGGCTGGTGAATCCAATTACAGGTAATGGAAAATGTCCTTTCATTAGGCTACTGAATCCAATTACATATATGTAATCTGTTAGACTCAATTATTAACGTCAAATTTTTATTTGATAGTTTAAATTTGTAGGTTGAGTGATTTCTTGACACAGTATCATATAAAAGTTTCAAGTTCAATTCCCACCGATGTTTCAAAATTCTTAACATAATCTATAATAAAAATATGAGCCTAAGGTAAATTTGACAAGAGGACTAAATGGGGTACCTAACATGACTTGTTGGGGACAAGTGGACAACAACAACATTAGAAGCTTTTGTGACAACAAACTCAAAAAATTATTTATGTATTATGTGATAAATTACTACATCAAACAGAAGAAAAGTTAGCAAATGCCAGAAAGATCCCTGCTAGAATACTATATCCTGCATGCTCAAGGCTCACCTACATTGCCAGCTGATTAAAGGGCATTCTCAAAAATATCATTCTTCAGGCTTGGGTTAACATTCCTTACTTCAAAAGTAAGAGCATATATAAAGGAGAAAAGTTACAGAAATTCAATGTGACCACCCACATCTCCTACTGTTGTTCTTCTAGTGAAAGCTGAAGAGGAGGAAAAATGCCACCAGAAGATGATGACTCAGAGAATTCCTGCCTCAGGAAAGAGCTTGAAGCCGCTTTCGCCATGAATGCTTTACTGGAGAAAGAAAATCATGAACTAAGACAAGAAGTTGCCCGTTTAAAAGCACAAATAAATTCTCTCAAGGCATATGACAATGAGAGGAAATCAATGCTCTGGAAGAAGCTGCAGAACTCCATGGACAGCTGCAATACAGATTCATCTCAACAGAAAGTAGAAACTTTCTCTCAGAAGCCAAACTTTCAAGAATTACAAGCGGGAAAGGAAAGACCAATAAATGTACCGAAACCCCCTCCAAGGCCTGCACCTGCTATTTCCCCTTCACTCGATGCAAATAAAGTTAAAGTGCCATCAACACCTGCAGCACCAACACCTCTACCTCCACCTCCTCCATTACCATCTAAATCATTAGCTGGGGCAAAATCAGTGCGTCGTGTGCCAGAACTCGTTGAGTTATATCGTTCACTTACCAAGAAGGATGCCCGGATGGAAAACAGAACAAGTACGACAGCAACTCCAGCTATCGCATTCAACAAGAGCATGATTGGAGAAATTGAGAATCGCTCTACCTATCTCTCAGCTGTAAGTATAACAGGATTCAATTCTTCCATTTCTAAGCTTTACTATGCAAATAATAAATGCTGATCATATGCCTAATGCATATTGAATAAGCAGATAAAATCTGATGTCGAGAAACAGAAGGAATTCATCAATTACTTAATCAAAGAGGTGGAGTCCGCAGCCATTGCGGAGATATCAGAAGTGGAGACATTTGTGAAATGGCTGGACGAGGAACTATCATCCCTGGTTGATGAAAGGGCAGTGTTGAAGCACTTCCCACAATGGCCAGAGCGAAAAGCAGATGCCTTGCGGGAAGCTGCTTTCAACTACAGAGATCTGAAGAATCTGGAAACTGAAGTTTCCTCATTTGTGGACAACCAGAAAGAGTCTTTGGCAGAGGCAACACGAAGGATGCAAGCTTTGCAAGACAGGCGAGCATGTATAAGCTGAATTACTTTAACTTAAAACTACTTTGATTCGATTGTGTAAATTAATTTGCATGAATGAATATTGAAATTACAGGTTGGAGCAAAGTGTTAACAACACAGAAAGGATGAGAGAAAGCGCTTGCAAGAGATACAGGGATTTCCAGATTCCTTGGGAATGGATGCTGGACACAGGCCTCATTGGTCAGGTAGGTGGCGCATACGATGCCTTACATGTTACATTTGCCATTAAAGCATGCATGAAGATTCAAGTGATATATATGCGTTACCAATAAAACTCTTATTGAGTTTTGAATTGTTTTTTCTTTATGATCCAAAACAGATTCTACTTCTAGTATGTAATCTGTAGCTGAAATAGAGCAGTACAAACAGATACTTCTACGCAAAGTTTTACTATATAGAAGTACTTTCTACAAATACACTCCAAATATATCATTGGACATTTCTAGGTGAAATCATAATTCAATGTTGAATGACATGGCGAGGAAGCCCAACTCCCTTCCTGTTTTCATCTAGATTTAGGAAAAATGGTAGGACTCTGTTTGGCATTAAAAGTAGAATTTTGTATCTTTCTAATTCACTAGACTCCGCAGACTTGAATAGAAGTAAATCAATATAAAGCTTCTAGTTTTACCATGCTTTGATACTAACCATACTAAAACGAGTCTCACAATATCTTCTAAGCTTGCCTTATTTCACCCTCTCACATGTAATGTGGACCAAATCGTTTGGACTGAACCCAAATCGGGTCTGAACCAAGGTCAGATTTTCTAACAGTCCCCTCATATTTGACCAAATCAAACAAACAATAACATCAACAGATATGCATCCTATCATATTAGGACCCAACAACAGTATTAAGTTTATCTTGGAACAGAACATTCTTCCACCAAAATGATCACTCACCATGGATATCTAAAATCCAATTCTTGTGGTTGTTAATTAGCAGATGAAACTAAGCTCATTGAGGCTTGCCAAGGAATACATGAAGAGAATAAACAAGGAGCTACTGCAGTCAAATGGATGCTCAAGACAAGAGAATCTCCTGCTTCAAGGAGTTAGATTTGCCTATCGAGTACACCAAGTAATTATTTATTAACTGAACCCATACATTCATCTTTCCATTTCATCCTATTTTCTAACCATTACCAACAGCCGGCACGTTCAGTTTGCAGGTGGGTTTGATGCGGAGACCATACATGCATTTGAAGAGCTTAAGAAGGCTGGTATGTGTAGTCATAAGTAAGTGGAATGATGTTAATTGTCAGGTGGTAATATTGCAAGGCCGCTGACAAGAGATGTACTTTACTTTTAGTTCAAAGAAACTGTTTTGATATTAGCAGATTGCAGACAACAGTTGAAGTGGGTATATAAGTGCTTCTAACTTCGATTGCTTCTTTCCTCAAACAATAGAATCTACAATACCCAAAAGCACATAATAAATTATACGCTTCTGCTCGGCATTATAGCAGAAGATTTTATCTTGTTCCTTATTGAACAAACATAATGTTAACATGAGAATGGGAATCTCTCGTCTTTAGATTGTTCTTACTTTTTAAGCAATGGAGTTTATATTAATGACCCAACATAGATTATTAAACTGCACGAAAACGATTTAAATTTTATATCAATGGAGTTTGCAGTGTAAGTAATATGAAATTTATCGATGAATATAGTATTCTTATAAATAAAATATTATATTAATATAATTTATTATATACTGATGACATATACATGTGCTCAAAATTTATATATTTTTATTTATTATATTTATATTTTAAATAATATTAAAATGTCAATTATATTCCATTAATCCTGGGATGTAAAAACGTGGCAGATAATGAGTGGTTAGGCTGTCAGAAACGGTTGACATGTAATTCAGGTCATCCACACCGCGCGTAAAATTGGCGGTTGGTTTTGCCGAAGGCGATAAGACCCGAGCAAGAGATTAGAACTCGCCAGGTCATCATGACTAGTGAAAACTTGATCCTACTCAGCAACGCTTGTGGGCCCAACTACCAAACCCGAGCCCGGCCCGTTCCTTGTTTACGTGAACTACAACTAACAGAACACAGACGCGAAATGCAGATAAACAAAAAAATCTTCATCTCTTTTCATCTCCGTCTCTCAAATCTCTCTCTCTCTCTCTCTCTCTCTCTCATTTATCTAAAACAATAGGAAAAAGAACAAAATAAAGAAGCTAATATACTCTCAACTGAATCGCTGCTGTGCCTAATTTTCAGGCTAAAAATTTGAAATCGACTTAATTTATAAGCAAAAATTCAGAATATATTTTATTATTTTTTTTGGTGAAAATTGAAAAAAATGGGAACGGGAGCGTCGAAGAGTGCGGAAGGTAGCTCCCACGGTGGGGAAGAGAGAGATGAGAGCCTTGACCAAGCCGGTGGTCAACTCTATGTGTCGTTGAAGATGGAAAATTACAAGCTCAAAGGCGAGCTTTTTCCTCACGTCTATGGCTCCGTCCCTCTCGTCGGCTCTTGGGACTCTTCTAGAGCCGTAATTTCACTTCGCGCCTTGTGAATCTTTCATTTCTATTTTGTTTTGTTTATTTATTTATTTATTATTTTTGGATTCTGAATGTTTAACAGCTTTCAATGGAGCGTGAATCGGCGTCAATGTGGGAACTGAGCTTCGTTGTTCCTCCTAATCATGGTAACTATAATGATCGCTTTTTATTTTATTGTTTTTATTTTCCTGCTGGTATTTTTTGTTTGGTTCCTGAGAAAGCTGACAGAACGACAATCTTTATAAAATTTCAGCATTGTTTGATACTAGCATTTGGAATTATTATAAGTGCTTTCTGAAAGTATAATTTGATATCAGTTTCGCTTTTTATAGCTATAGCATCCAAACAGTATCATAAGTGCTTTCTGAAAGTAAAATTTGTTATCGGTTTCGCTTTTTATAGCTAGAACATTACTCTCTGGATGCTTTTTGTAGTTGTAGAAACTTTCAGTGAACAATTAAGCTTAGTTTTCAAACATTGGAAACTGTTAATGTTAGAAATTCAGTGAAAACTCTCAGCGGAAAGATATGACTTCAGTCACTCTTTGAGAACTAGAGCTGAGTAGGAATTAAACTTCAGTGAAGAAAAAGTTTTCGTATCACAACTCTTGAAAAGAATATGTTGTACTTAGAAATATGGTTCTTTCTTTAAAGTCTATTAGTTACGGTGTGATTAGTATGTGTTATTTGTTTTCAGGGTCTCTCTCTGTTTCTTTTTAGTTCTATTTTTTTACATTTTTTTGTTGGATTCAGAAACTTTGGATTTCAAGTTCCTTTTGAAGCCAAAGTACGGGTATGAACCCTGCATTGTGGAAGAGGGTCCAAATCGACTTCTCACAAGGGGTACCTTACAGGGGGATGCAAGGATGGCATTGTTTAAGTTAGATGGTGATGAAGTTGTTGAGTATCGAGTGTTCATTAAAGCAGATAGGGTTTCACCCTTTGATCTAGCGGCTAGTTGGAGAGCTTATCAGCAGAACCTCCAACCTTCAACTGTGCGTGGAATTCCTGATGTTAGTATCAATTCCGTGCGGCAGACGGGTCCTGAGGTTTGATAAACTAATTTTTTTTTTTTTCATTTTGTAGATTTATCAATTGGGTATACACAAAAATAATGCAGCAATAACTTAGTTTCCAAAACTAGCAAAGTGTTTTTCTACAATAGTCAATGAGCTGGCTAAAAGTGTAACTTACATCTCTAGTTAACCAAAATAAGTTTTAAGTGGTGTCCATTTTGGCATGTATTCAATGTTTTACCTTGGAAGCTATTTAAGATACATCTTTCAAACTAGCCGAAAAGTTGTGAAATTCACTCACAATTTTTTTAACTTTCTAACAGTGTGGGTAATTGGTGACTGATTGTTTTTGTTGTTGACTTTCAGTTGTTTCTGGAGTGGCCTTAATGCCGAAGCTACTGGTTTCTTATATTCATTTTTCTGTATCTATAGTTTAGTTATAATTTTTAAATTGATTATTATTTTGAGTAACAAATTTTTACTTTTCTCTTCAGAATTGCTCTTCAGCTAGTTTGGAGCTTGATCTTGAACACTATGTTGTGCCAGCTCCATCAACTTCTGCAAACTCAGGTCTGGTTTATGCAGCTAACATGACAGAGACTCCAAGGTCACTAGCCCGTGGTGGTATTTTTACTCATGCTGATGGCTCAAGTAGTGTTACACAAAGTGCGATTACTGCTGATCGGCCTGCAACTATAAAGGTTTATCTTGGTATCCAATCTTATGAATTTCGAACTTCTATAAATTAGATTATCTATGTTTGTTTCTTTGATATGCCTTGAAAAATGTTATGTAACCCATGTCACTGTTCAAACTTTAACATGAGACCTTCCAAATTCAATGCTACTACAAGTTTAAACAAACATCTTTTGCAGTCTGTCTGAGCTTTTGTTGGGTGAACCTTAATTCTACAACGGTAAGTATATTCAGGTCAAACTGACTAGTTTATTTGGTGGCAAATAGATATTGATGTTCAAGATCTTAAATATTGTACTTTCGTTATATCAAACTGTATGTTTCTACTTTGCTGTCAGATGCCTTCAGAGTTTGTCCTACTTCATCCACTATTACTCTAATACTCTTATATCTAATTATTTTTTTAGGAGATGGAGTTCATTGTCCCTGACACATCAAGGGTGCACTCTGGTCCTGGAATGGTTGAATCAAAGTCAGTGGGGACATTTTCTCCTTTGCAAAAGCAGGATAGTCACAGAGGACTCTTTGTAGATAGGGGCGTTGGATCTCCTAGGCTAGTCAAATCTGCTAGTGCAAGCACTTTTGCTTTTGACCTCAAACTGGATTCGGAAACCAAGGTTTGTACTAGTGTACATATATACGTCAGTGAACATTATGCAAATGATATTAGATTTTGTTTCTGGTTGTCATTTAATTTATATATTTATTTTCATGTTACTATTTAGAATTCAATGCCAGCGGCTGCTGGAGCTGTTGCAGCTGCTGCTGTAGCTGACCAGATGCTTGGTCCAAAGGAGGATCGACATTTGGCAATTGTCCTGGTATTTTTCCACCATAAGCAATTAGTCAGAGTTTTCTAACAAATTTTTCTTTTTTCCGGTTTTTTTGGTCAATTTAATCATCAAGTGCAATGAATGCTGACTTCCCTTTCCTTAAATATCCTGAAAATTGGATTTTGCAAGACACTGCCTATATGTCTCCTTTCTATCAAGTGTTCAAGAAAATTAGACCATGAATATTGCCAGAAATAAGTGTTTCTAACAAGTTGTTCATATATCAGGTTGGTTTGCCAGCTCGAGGCAAGACTTTTACTGCAGCTAAGCTTACAAGATATCTTCGCTGGTTGGGGCATGATACCAAACACTTCAATGTTGGGAAGGTCATTTCTAATATAACCCATCACTAGTCCTTGTGCTCCATACATCTTTATTCAATGGGAAGAAAATATAAATAAGACTGAGTTTACCCCCTTTTTTTGGTTGTAACAGTATCGGCGCCTTAAGCATGGAGCTAACCAGGTAAAACTGCACTGCTTGTGATTATTGGCAAAACTTTTAGGCAACAAAATATAGTTATTATGTTTAAGTATTGATCACAAACACACACATATGCACACAAATCCCATATATGCAAAAGGAATATAGAGTCACATATTTTTGCTGCAAACTATGATTTTTTTTATTTTTATTTTTTTTTAATTTTTATCTTTTGCTAACATGTATATCACACGATTGCATGATATAGTAGAAATGGCAGTAAGAAAGGATATAAGCTGATACACCCTTCTTAGAGATCTTTGCCAAGTGGGTGTGTTCAAGGAATCTCTAAATGGTATGAAGTTTTATGAGAGTTTGCTCTTTGGTATACATGTTTAATTCTGTGTCTGAGTTGCGTCTTAAAAGCAGACTTTCAATAATACTAGATAGGATATCTGGTCCACATGAGCCACCTGCTCTGAAAGTTCTTGTAGGGCAGAATGGTGATCAGATGCTGGTTAGGTTCTAGGATTAGTGTGGGTTAGTGATGATGTAACAGTACATGTTTAAAATTTATTGTATTGTATTAGTTTGGTCATGTTAACATGGATAATCTTTCAGAGATGACACATTTTGTTGCAGTCTGCTGATTTTTTTCGAGCTGACAACCCTGAAGGCATGGAAGCACGTAATGAGGTGAATTTCCATGGAAGATTCTTTGTATGATTGTGAGGAGCTTGTTTTTCTATTGAATGCACAATCAGGTTTTTTTATACAGTTCTTGTTGTCTGTTGAAATAGTTTACCATTGACTAAATTTCTGTGAGCAAGTCAATCATCTTTTTGTTATATTTAATAAATTTTTACTTCTTAAAGGTCTGCTTTCCCTGGAGATGTAATGATGAAAACTAATTCAATTTGAAAGGTCATAATACATGTGAAACTCTTTGAATACTTCTAGGCACTAACCCTTGTAAAGAATCCCTGTTCTGGTAAGTCTTAAGAATTTTTAGTTTTAAGTTTTGGTCCTCAAATATTATATCCCCTCTATGATTTTTCTGAAATGGAAAAATAATCAAGTGCAATAGCCCTGCTCAGAGGAAAGTATAAAGAGATTAATTGCATGATATATTATAATAAAGTACTGTGTTAATTGCTTATAGCTGCTAGATAGAGGACATATAATCCCTGTGTGTCTCACTTTTCACAATATGATGCTATTACAACTGAATTTCATTTATCTTGGGTAATTAATTAATGGCTACCCCATATTAACGTTCTTCTTTCTACATAGTTTTAATAAATCACGTGCTACTAGGTAGCAGCTTTGGCAATGGAGGATATGATATCGTGGATGCAAGAAGGTGGCCAGGTAAGTTTTATCTTTATATTTGTTTTTGTAGCGTTATTTTTTCCCCCCTCCCTTGCCATTCTACTAATTCTTATGTCTCATGTGATTGTAGGTTGGAATACTTGATGCTACTAACAGTACCAGAAAGAGAAGGAATATGCTCATGAAATTGGCAGAAGGAAAATGCAAGGTACCATGATCATAGGCAGACAGCTAAGAACTTCCAAAAATGGAAATGATACTTTATTAGGTGAAGCATATATGCTATATAGTAAAAGCAATGAAAGATCCTGTTTCTTTCATTATTCTAGTAGTAGCTGTTTTCATTTATTTTAAACACTTCTTGAGGAAGCTTACAGTCATATATAGCCCCATGAGATGTCTTAAATAAATAAATTGTCTGTCAGTACGGTATATTTG
This sequence comes from Bursera palmeri, assembly GCA_026225775.1. Classification (NCBI taxonomy): domain Eukaryota; kingdom Viridiplantae; phylum Streptophyta; class Magnoliopsida; order Sapindales; family Burseraceae; genus Bursera; species Bursera palmeri. Next base: position 30,104 of record JANKKB010030025.1, on the reverse strand, counting down.
GTAAATCCTTCTCATAACTATGTTTTTATTGCAGATTATATTTTTGGAAACGATTTGCAATGATAGAGACATTATTTTAAGAAATATACGTCTTAAAATTCAGCAAAGTCCTGACTATGCAGAAGAGTACGGCTACTCTCTAGAACCATTGATATCTTATATTGATTGAAAGATGTATATTTATTGTTGAATAATGGTGCACTTTTATGTATTTAGTGCTTAGAATTGGTGTGCTTCTGCAGGCCAGATTTTGAAGCTGGATTAAATGACTTTAAAAATCGACTAGCCAATTATGAAAAGGTATGTTTCTAACATTTATTTCCAAAATTGCTTTTGGAAAGTCTTTATGAATGTTTAACAACATACTAAGTTGTATACTTATGCTTCTTTTATTAGGTTTATGAGCCAGTAGATGAAGGCTCTTATATCAAAATGATTGATATGGTCAGTGGACATGGTGGACAAATTCAAGTAAGTTTTACTTTGTATTTATCTTTTGGGTATAAAGTATCTATGTAAGTGCTAATAAGGTCAGACTACATTCCAGCATTATGTGAAATATAGTTGCTTTGTCCAGAGTAGCATGGTGATTTGATATAATACAGTGAATCACACTTTTGATTCGCATATTTTGTAATCTAAAGCATGTGCTTGGGAATATAATTTATAAGTTAGACTGAATGGTCTCTTCTTAAAGTCTGGTCTAGATTCTGATGATCTGGGAGAGGCTGTAGGGTGTTTACACATCAATATCTCTTCATGCTATTAATGTCTCAAGGAAAATTATACAAGCTTGTCTAAAAGCTATCTGATCATGATGGAAATAAGGTTAAGCTGGGTTGGTTTCATCTTGTCTAAACTATATCATTTTTCGTTAGAATCACTGCTTAAAAGGAAGCCTGAGTAATCATTTAGCTTATTTCACAAAGCATTCTATGAAGCACTATTGGAAGTCAGTATTATTTGCTATTAAGGAAAATGGAGAAATCTGTGACTGTATTAGTGCATAAATTTATATATTTGCTGGTTTGTTGAATTGGGAAAACCACATCTGATCAGAAACTTTTTCAAAAATGTTTTTGCAGGACATTTTATGTTTTTACTCTTAATCCGTTAAAAATTGATATAGAAAAGGCTCAATTGACAGGTTACTTTAGGTCCTCTTTCATCTTGATCTAAATCAGTTGTATGTGTAGCTTGTTTGACTTTTGTCTACACAAGCTGAGTGATAAAATTTTCTATTTTTATTAGCTCTGTATTGATTTTTGGGAAATGCTGTTTTTGGACTGAGTAGTGCCATTTGTTGATTGGTAGTAAAGTATTATTTTTCTTTGGACTTAGCTACCTGTACATTTTCATCTGGGAGGTAGATATAATTAAATAGCCAATGCTTGACAAATTTTGGTCTATCAGTATTAAGGAATGGATATGTTTTCTAAATTTTGAAATATTATTCTTACCTCTTTCCTCCTCAAAAACCATATATTGGATGCTTGGCATCTCTTTTAATTCATAATATAATGCCCTGTTTTGCTTCTTATTATTAGATCTTATCTGATTGGTTTATATTGTAAAACCTGAAGTTATATATTTTGAAAAAAAAATGATCTTTTGCTTCAGGTCAATAATATCAGCGGTTATCTTCCTGGACGAATTGTCTTTTTCTTGGTAAGTTGTCCAATTAAAAATATTTTTTGGTTGTACCTTTAGCACATGGTGTACATTCCCTTAGCTATCTTTTTAATCTTAGCTTTAAACCTTTTGATATAAGAATTTAAAAACCTTTACAGAGTTTGAAATATCAAGAGCCTTAAACCTAGACTGATTATTGTCTAAAGAGGGATTAACATAGAGGTATATGAAATAATAGCATCATCTATTTTGGTTTTTGGATTAGCTTTAGTAATTTTGTTAGATAAAGAAGTAATCTTTGACTCACTTGTGGACAATAAATGCTTGGCTATTACGTACATCTAAACCTTAAGGTCCACACTTTATATCACTTATGAAGAATTGTCTCATAAGTTTTTTTAATATTACTGTTTATGCTCTATTTATCTGTTGCAGGTGAATACACATTTGACACCCCGCCCAATATTACTTACTAGGCATGGAGAGAGTCGGGATAATGTTAGAGGTAGAATTGGGGGTGACACTGTATTAAGGTATTTTTTTATCAATTCTTATCATTTGGCTGCGTGGTTGTAATTTCAAAAGAACTTAGAATTTTGAGCGGATTCTTAAGTATTTAATCCTGGAACTGAATCATTTAACATTAAAAAATTGCATTGTCTCTCTACTCAGTCAAGGCATTTATGGCATTATAATTACAAAAACTTAGTTTTCCACTTTTCAACTCTGCCATCCCTATTTCCTTTGATCAGGCTTGCCACTAGGAAACTATGGGCCACCCTCCATCTGAAAGATGATTTCTGCTACCTTAGAGAGTTTGGTGAAATATTTATTTATTATTTACAGAGAGATGTGATGATATCCAAATATCTTGAAAATTATTAGGAGATTAATGCTGAAGGGCACTACTTTTAGGTGTTAGAAAAGAAACATGTGATGAATAGCAGTTTGTGTAGAACTTGGAAATGACCTGATGCTTCAATACTTTTATTTGATGTTAACTATATACTTGGTTGAACTCAACTCTATTGACTTTAAACGTCATTTGTGAGTTGTATTAATGACTTATCCTTCAGTGCATTTTTAGTCAAATTCTCTCTTATGCTGAGAGCATCATTTTTTCTTCTCATTCTTTGTACTCCTATTCACCTTCCTAGAGATTAGTTATTGTTTTGTGAGTTTGTGACTTACCGAAGTTAGTAGGACTTGTTAACAGTGATGCTGGAGAACTTTATGCAAAGAAACTTGCTAACTTTGTTGAGAAGCGACTGAAATCTGAAAGGGCTGCTTCTGTAAGTTTCAGGAATATTCAAGATTTATTTCGTATTTGGAGTTTTATTACGTATTTTACTTTGAGCAGTTGACTATGTTTTACCTTAATAATTGACCGGAAAGGCATCATTACAATCTTGTTATATTATTTTGTTCTTTATAATACTGCACATATTCTACAAGTGTATTAGAATCTTATACTTCAGTGGCAGGTCTGTTTTAAAGTGACAATTTTTTTTTTTAATTTATTAAATAAGGATTTCCAGATGTCTCAGATTGGAGTTGTTAATAAATTGGCTTTGATGTTCCAATAAATAAAAATAGGTCATTTATGAAATGCCTGTACTTTTGTGTATTATTTTACCATCCAAGATTTGACATATATTTTGAATAACTTTTGGTTATAATGTTTCTTGGATGTCTTTTAGCCTTGTGTACAAGTAAACTGTCTGAACATAATTTCAAATGATTACTTCTTTCTATTGTATTTTGCTCTGGTTTAGATATGGACTAGCACGCTGCAGAGGACAATTATAACAGCAAGTCCAATTGTTGGTTTTCCCAAGGTTAGTGCAAGTCTCTTAAGATTTGTTTAACTTGTTCAACATCTTGAGTTATTTTACCTCAGTTTTGGTGGGTGATACATGTAGGTAAACCTAGATATCAGTTTCTAATCAAGTGTGGAGGTTCTAACTAATGTTAAAATCTTTTGGTAGATTCAATGGCGTGCACTTGATGAGATAAATGCTGGAGTTTGTGATGGAATGACATATGAAGAGATTAGGAAGAACATGCCTGAGGAGTATGAGTAAGTTCTTCCTTCTTCTATGGTTGAGAAAATTGAATTCATCTTCTCTTGTATATCTGAAGTCTTAACTTCTCTATTCAGTGACCTTAGTGATTTATGGTTCGTGTTGAACTAAAACTTTGCATTTGGAACTTTTACATTTGTTCCCTTGGTTCTGCTGTAATCACAGGGCTCGTAAGAAGGACAAACTGAGGTATCGATATCCACGTGGAGAATCTTATCTTGATGTTATCCAGAGGTCTGCAGTTTGTCCTTATTCTGTATTATTTTGAATACGTTGTCTCCTAATTTGTTCAATAAAATCAACTTCTCACATTAATGCAGGCTAGAACCTGTAATCATTGAGCTTGAACGACAACGGGCACCGGTTGTAGTGATATCTCACCAGGTTATACATAGTGTATCAAACTTGTGATTTAGTTAATTTCTTAGATGGTTGTTAATCTCTTTAATGTTGCAGGCGGTATTGAGAGCATTATATGCTTATTTTGCTGATAGGCCCCTCAAAGAAATTCCTCATATTGAGGTAATCAATTATAATACTTTAAAATGGTACCTTTTTCTTTTTAAAAAAAAAAAAATCTTTTATGCTCTCTCCTTTTTAACTGCATGCCACCTTGAATGTGGCTTGCATCTATCCTGGATCAAAAATAATTTACAATGTTGCGGAATCTACACTTTTACAATCCTATCAAAGATAAAAATTGACAATCCTAGCTCAGCGTTGCAGTGGATGTATGAGGATAACTAACCGTTATGTTAAGACTAGGTTTTACTGATGGTTTAAGGATTAAATCCTTTAGAATGCCATATTTAAGTGACTAAATTCATTCGGATTTTAGCATGTAGAATGTTGCTTTTATCATTGGAGCTATATAATAAAAGAAGTACGTGTTCCTATTTTCAGATGCCGCTTCATACCATAATCGAGATACAGATGGGAGTTACTGGTGTCCAAGAGAAAAGATACAAACTCATGGACTGAAATAACTTTTCTTTAACAGACACTGAAGTTTGTAATTTCATATACAACTACACGCGGGAGTTAGTTTTCTAATTCGTTTATTACAATTCATTAAAATAATGTAACATTACTGCAAATATGACGCTAATAATTAAATTGAAGTTTTTGGGGAAAACCCAAGTGCTCTTCACATATCTCATTCGGTTTTGAATTCTGCTCTTTAGTATGTATCAGAATAACTTGATTGTTTCAGCTGAAGAAGACTATTGGAGCTGTGTGTTAAATCGTTCTTGATCTTTTCGGCTGCTGTTGGGTAGGTCTGTGACCTTATTTAAGTTTAATCTGGTCGTACTCTCTCTCTGGGAAGAGTAATCAAAAGAGGCCTAAAGTCTCACAGGTATTGTACACGACTCTGAAGATGGGGTCAGTAGGTCACGAGGTTAACCCTTAAAAGTTTGATTAATTGCTTAAAACATGCAGCAAAAACAGGTGGAAGTGGAAGGAAGCTGGCCAATTTAAGTATTGGTGAGTGGTCCTGGTCTAGCCAGCAGTGGACTGATGGTTGTTGAGTCAAAAAAAAAGACCCTGTAATGGTTGGCTTCACGTGGCCCCTGAACGCAAATTAAATTGACCCCTCACCCTCGCCTTTAAGCAACAGGAGTCAGATCATATGACCAAAAGGAAAAAAAAAAGATTAAATTTTTTAATCTCCTAAAAACTTTAGAAATGTAAAGAGGGGTTATGAAATTTATGTAAAGAGACAAAATCAGATGAAAGAATGAATCTTATAAAGAAATAAAGACACAAAAAGAAGTGAAAGTTAAGGGTTATGAAGTGGGCTGCTAAAGTCTAAAAGAGAGGTGAGATCTAGCTAGCTAGTGAGTCTTGGGATCCCTACCTTCACCCTAAACAATGTCACATGAAATCCAGTATCCCCATCTCTGAGTCTGACTGCCGTCGCCTTCACGAGTCCTTCATTCATTCAACCTTTTTCCAATCCCATGCAACCAGTCTTATTAGCTCCTTGGATTATGGGATTTTTCTTTTGACTTCTTCAGCATGTATGTAGTAGAGACAGAGAAAGAAGAGTTGTTGCTGATACACTCCAAAATGTTATAATTAAGGGCACAACACCCATGATTTCTTCCTTCAATTACTTTATTTTCACGTAAATGCTTTCTTTATATCAAGAATACACACACAAGAGCCTTCTTCTATTTCTATATTCTCCTATGTTCCATATCAAACAACGTACATGACCTCACTTTCAACGCAATAAAAACCCACAAAATCCCACAAATGCCACAGCCATTACATTTCACATTTACATCACTTGCCAACTACAACTACAACACTCCTAAAGCACTCCTTCCCACCAAACCAACAATGGTGAGTTCATCATCTGACTCATCAAACCAAGCCAAGAACGCACTCACTCATCTCTTGGACAACATTTCCTCTTACGACGGCAACGTAATGCTTGCTGCTTTGGTTTCATTGCTTCTCGTTATCCTCTTTGTGTTGCTTCTGCACATCTACGCCAAGTGGTTCCTAGCACAAGCACGTCAAAGAAGAAGAAGAAGCTCCATATCTGCATCTCATGTGCTCCGCCCTGCTCATCGGTTCCACCATTTCCATTCCTTCACATTTGAGAACACCAGCACCATCTCCAGCTCTCCTTCCAAGGGTCTCGAAGCTTCAATGATCGCTTCAATTCCGTTGTTTGTTTACACTTCAAATGACGATCACTGCAAGCGAGGCTTAGAATGTGTTATTTGTTTAAGTGCGTTCAAAGACAATGAGGTTGGAAGGAGTTTGCCAAAGTGTGGCCATGGTTTCCATGTTGAGTGCATTGATATGTGGCTGCACTCTCACTTGAACTGTCCCATTTGTAGAGCTCCTGTCGTCGGTGACAAGAGTGTTGCTACTGTGCTGAATGTAGTAGAAAGTGATGGCAGCAACTCCATGGGGAGTGCAAGTGTAGAGCTTTTGGAGATAGTAGTTGAAGGGGAGCTGTCAAGATTGGAGAGAGTGAATGATACATCAAACTGTGAGATCAGTGATCATGATGTCGGGGAGAGTAATGATAGTTTTTCATCAGCATCTTCTCCCTCTACTTCTTCTGCTAATTCTTCTCCACTTGGGTACTGCTCTTTGAAGAGGATGTTGAGTAGGAACAGATCATCTTCTCATGAATGTAAGGTCTTCCCATCATCTAAGGATCTTGTTCAGGATGCTTGACAACAGACTTTTAGTCAGTGTCCTACTGTGACTGGATTGAATTGATTGTATAGATTTCCTGAATAGAAAAATTTTTAGTAACAAATTTCTCATTGATTCACGCATCAATCTTGACCATTTTTCAGGATCACTGCCCATAATCGTCTAGTTTATTTGATCAGTTCTTGAGTTTGTCATCTTTGTGTAATTAAGCTCATTAAAATTATTTTTGTCTAGCTAGCTTATCTACTTTCTCAAAACTTGAGGGCCAATACATAACCCAGACCCCAGTCGTGACAAATCATTTTGATTAATTGACCGGTAGCTAGGTAGAGGAGCCAGGACCAAAATTAAATAAATTTATACTGAAGTTTCCATTATTTATTAAATTTCACCTATGAGGAAATTGTAGATATTGGAATGAAACTTCAGCCCATGATTACTTCATGCATCTTATTAGAATATATTTTAGAATCTTTGTATTAAGTAATAATCAAAACCAATTTAAATTAATAAGAACGACAAAGTTCATGACGATGATGAGGCTCAAAGGTGGCTAGCAGCCAGATAGGTCTGATAGTCTAGAGTACTGGGTGATGAATGCTATTTTAGGGATTAGTGAGAAAGACAAAGTTCTTGGTACAGTCTTCCATGTTTTAAGGTCAGCATAGACTATCGTCAAATTTATATGTAAATGTGAAGTAGAATGGTCAAAGAACTGCCATAGAGATAGATATGCTTTATTTCTTTTAACATTAATTAATTAGAGACAGAGATGCATGCATGGATCTGTCTTCATCTCATTTAAAGATGACTCCATTTGACATCTGTGTGATGACTCCATCACAGGTTTTACTTTGACCAATACTTGATTTTAACATTACAAAATACGGCCGCGTTGCTAAGGACCTGGGGTAGATTAAATTGTTAATGTTTGCAAACCAACTGCAGCCTGCTCTCGCACTAGCTACAAAGTGGAACCAGCAAGCACGAAGCTCTTCATTTCTCCAATGGAAGATGGGAAGTTTCCTTAATGGCCCCCAAATGAAGAGGAGAGGAAGAAATTAATATGATGTTAAAGCAACACAAACAATAATTCGATTACTTAATAAAAAAAATAATCTCAAATCATGCTTGCAGGACTCATTTTTATAATAGCTATCAAGGGATATTTAATCAATTAATTATTAAGAGGGTTGATTTATTGCGACATTCTATTCACATGTAAAAGCAAGTCTGTAAAGTGAAAGACTCTTAAAGCAAAACCTGAAGCAATTAATATTTTGACCGCGTGCAATGTGTTACATATATCACTACTGATCGAGAGAGGCTCTACAAAGAGGGCAATTTGAATGAGTATTAAGCCACTTGTCAACACAATCACTATGATATGCATGTTGACATTCTGGCAAGACCTTAAGCTTCTCCCCATCTTCAAAAGCACAAAGACAAATAGAGCACTCAGTTTCCACCACCACACTAACACTAGTACTATTACTACTCATCATACTATTGCCTGTGGCCCTGTTGGAGTGATGCAAGATTATTGGCAAGCTATTGATGATACTCGGGTCTAGACCAAGTGACCTTGCTGGTGGTGAAATAATAATAGTGTTGGTGGCGGTGGTACTTGACAAACGGCGATGGCGATGAACCCAAAGAGCATACAAGAGCAAGGTGGTGATGAGGATGAGTATAGAACAAAACATTCCCAAGAGAAAGGAGTCTTTTTTATATAAGTGGATGTGTGTAATGATCACCTCACTGAAGTTCCAGTGGCTTATTTTGGTTTTTTCATTAGAGGAAGCCATAAGAGAGGATAAGAGTATTGAAATTGTTGGTGGAGAATTAAGATTTGGAAATCAAAAGCCAATCAAGATATATATGCATGCATATTGTTAGCTCTTTTGAATTGGTATCTCTGTGATATTCTAGACTTTCTTTTGTGTTAGGTACTTGCGAGTATTTGTTACCACATCTATCTTTCTCTATACAGCAAGAAAGCTGCAGTAATCTTACAAGTTTAGGGCTTTTTCTCGTTAGCCTCTGATATTCTCTCAACTTTCTCTAACTGCACCAGATAAAGCTAAGAAACGAGCTTGAATCTTGCAAGTTGCGGCAGTTTCATGGTCTTGGAGTTGAATTTAACCTCTAAAAGTCGTTGTTGTCTGATCCCTAGCTAAGTGAACAATTGAAATGTTATATCATAAATTGCATTTTAACAAAGAGTTGAGTTGGGATCAATTTCTTGGTCTTGAATTCTCTTTACTTATAATTAATATTTAATCGATTCCTATCAATTCACCTATGATAAAAAAATATTATATATCAATACCCTTCTGGATAAAGAAATACTTAGGTTCGCATCCAAGGCTAAAAAAATGAATTTAACTTTGACCAAACTCATTCAAAATGCATGTGTTAGAATAAAATAGGAGCATTGCACATATCCTATATATCACCAAAGTTTTGGTATTTTAGATTAGAATTAGTAAAATTTAGAAGCAAGTGCAACTCTATCATGCTTTTGTATTTTTAAGAAATGTACCAGATCGATCATGAACAAGTTAAGTTGTACACAGGTTACATATATATATGCGTGCAGGCCTCTTGATTCGGCAATTTCACCCACATGAAAGCTATGTACTTTGTTTATTATAATTGTCTTGCCAAAACCATCATAAGGTACAACTTGTTAGATGCAAGCTATGTACTTTGTTTATTATAACTGTCTTGCCAAAACCATCATAAGGTACAACTTGTGAATAAGAGAAGTCACTGTCTTGCCAAAACCATCATAAGGTACAACTTGTGAACAAAATTTAATAAAATTGATTATGGTCCCGGCGGGGCTCGAACCCGCGACCTTCGGCTCATAAGACCAACGCTCTAACCAACTGAGCTACGGGACCAGATGCTTGTTTCTTTTCAATTAACTTGCTATTACGGTTAAAATAGTTTGTGAACAAAGACTAACCAATAGTCCATTGACTCCATTCTTTTATTTTTATTATCTTCATCATTGTGTACATTTTTCTTTAAATTTATTTATATATGATGATACATCAAATTTGATCAACACCAAAATATGTGTATCTCAATCACACGTCAAAAATAATAATACTTTGAAAAGAAACATAACTCACAAAGTAAAAGTAAACAACAAGGTTATGTAAATATATACTAAATTGGAGTAATCTGACCTGCTTGATAATTAGAGTTTGGAGGTCTATATAGGCTAGGTATGTTAGCATCTTGCCACATGGTGGAAGTTGGGGTGGCTAAGTCACAATCGAATCATGGCAGCGGACTAATGTGGTTAAGGAAATAATGTTAGACCCCTGTAACAACTACAGCTTTTGGCTCAACAGTAAGTATTTGATCCTATCAATTGGTTCGATTCCCCAAGATAATATGTGCTTGTGGGCAAGTCTTGTCATGTGGTGGAGGTCGGGGTGGCCAAGTTAGATGTTCAATTCCCTATTGGGGTGGTCAAGTCTCATGGGTTCAATTCACCAAGATGGCATGCTGGCCTGTGGCTAAATGTTTTCATGTGGCAGAAGATAGGTCTATATATTATTCACCTCTATCGTTGGGGTAGCCAAGTCACGATCGAGGTCCAAAGTGGCTAAGTCACATGTGTTCGATCCTCCAGGATCACATGTTGTTATAAGCAAGTGCTATCATGCGGAGGAGGTAAAATTCTACATATTATTCACTTCTGATTACAAACGTCCCCTCTAGGTGAACAATATGTAAACCTCCAAACTTTAACTTATCAAACAATCTGGAATCACTCCAATTCAATAGTAACACAATCTTATCGTTTGTTTTTATATTTTGAGTTATTCTCCCTTTACAGATATTTATGTCATTATCGATTATTTTCAATGAGTGTGATTGAGATAATGTATATTTTGGTGTTAAATCAAATTTCATGTATCAACAATATACAATACATCATATATATATGATCATATTGATGATGTTCTTTATTTGAAGCATATATAATATAACCTATTATGTAAGAGTAATGTTATATATATAAAATTTGTATCCCAACTTTATATACAAAGTATTTATTATTTTGAATTTTATGTATTTATCTTAGCACTCACTTAATACCACATTAACTTTGTATATAAAGTTCAGATACAAACTTTACATAACTTTACTCAATATGTAATTATATTGTCAATTACATACATGATGAATAAATCAACCCAACAGGTTCCAGCACAGTACTGTTTCAACTAGCCTGTCGTTCCTGGTGACCAGACCAAAAGGAGATTTTTACATTTTAGTCTCAAATTACAATTGAGATAAATACCAAGTTAGTGGAGCTCCAAGATGTATCTATAAAAGAGTAAACATTTGAGAAATTTTAAATCTTTCTGTGTTTATAGGTTGTGAAGTTACTCGATGACTTACATATACTAAGGGAAAAGAAAACATGGGGCTCGAATGATTCTGAATTATAGAAACAGGTTCATTGTCATGCAAAGTGTGTAGACATAAGAGATTTTTCTCCTTTTTACCGATATATTATTGGAAAACTAAACCACAATAGTTTTAAGCCCAAAGAGCGAGGATGGACATTGAAGTAGAGCCAAGAGTCAAAGCAATGAATGATGCCTTCTTCAACCATGTATGAGAACTCATCAACTTGTTATGGAAAAAATCTACAGCTATGAGATCCACCAAACCCATGTATATAAGTATGCCTGAAGACAAAGAGCCCAGCAGCCCTTCCAATATCAATGAATTAGGGTTACTATCATCGTAACCTGTCACTGAGAATACCATCATTCCCAACACTATCCCCATTGGTGTTGTCACTGAAAACATGAGGCACATGTATGCCACTGTTCCAAAGCTAAATCCGGCCTGCAAGTGCCACCGTAAATGAGTTACTTGGTCAATTAATACAATTTAGCAACTAGAGCATACCCAAAAGTTTATATTATCAATTCAATTGTTAATGACTAGTCTCCGCTAACAAAGTAGATGACATTGGACACATTAGAGGTCGACCCATTTATAATAGAAATGTGAGAAAATAACTTAAAAAATTTCCTAAAACCCAAATTTCGTGATTATTATCGGATTTGTTATATTTATCAAGTTAATGAGTGAGCAGTATAAATAAAAAATGTAACAACATGAGAAGCGTGATGAGTTCGATCGTTAACTATATACTTTGATGCATCTAGCATTAACTTATCTAACAAAATGTTGTTACCTCTTAAAGTTGAATTTGATTAAGTAGTAAAAATATATTGGATCTACTTAAAATCAAACAGCCCTCTCAACATGATAATTATGACAATTAACCTAATAAACTGACTTTATTAATTTACTTGTTATGTTATTAATTTTATTCATAGTTTGGTACTTTGGAACCAAACTGCCGATGTTTAATCTATTAACACGTAATACAGCTTGGTAATTTTTTTGACAAGGAAAGTCTTATCTTTTTCTCTGTAATGAAATCAACTCATAATCAATAAGACACACGTCCAAGTTTCAGTAATTTCGTCATGCACTGGAATTTCGAGTAAAGACGCTACCCGGAAACTTCATAGCGTTCCCCTAACTTTGTGGCTATTGATTGCACGAAGGAATAACGTGTAAAATTCTCAATACAAGCTCTAAGAATCTGCTGCATGAAGGTTTTTAAACAGACGATGCATACGCCCGATAGGATTTGCTAATTGTTTGCCGTATTCTCTTTAATCAGACCGTTAGATTTGAGTCAGTTCTGATACAAAGACTGAAAAAGTCTTCTGGGCCATAACTAAAGTAAAGTCTATCCAATTGGTTCTGATACAAAGAATGAAAAAGTCTTCGGGGCCACAACTAAAGTAAAGTCTATCCAATTAGTTTTGTACAACTAAAGGTGAAAAGATGGCCACATAGACCAATACTGTGAACACAACAGCAAAACTTGATGCAAGTGGGGCCTTGGCCTAGCATTATGTACGCAAATTTTCCAGTGAATCGTGAACACATCATCAAAATCATGGCACCATAGTATTAGGGTAATCTTAGCCTGTAGCTTAGCATACATATTAAGACTTAGAAATGATTTCTTTTGATAAATTTTTCACTCATTGAATATAACGTTTGAGAGAACCAACAGCATTCGAGATGTTAATTTACATTTAAAACACAATTAAGATTACCCTAACATGATATATGTGCGTATACTTCATTTGTATGAGTGAGTGAAATTACCTGTGCAATGCAGCCTCCAAGCCCCATACCCTCAAAGATCTGGTGAAAGGCTAGCGCAGCAACAAGAGGCCTAATAGTGCATTTATTTTGAGACATGCCCATAGTTACACCAATTATCACCGAATGAAATATAATCCCAATCTCCAAAACTTGAGAAACCAACTTCTGCTTTAACCTCACCAATTCTTCATGACCTTTCTCCGTGATTTCACCCGTTTCAATCTTTCCCAACTCAACCCCTTTCTTCCCAGCTGTTGACTCCTCCTGTGTCCCGACTGGCGAGTAGCTGCTTTCTTTGTGACTATTATGACCGTGACTATGCTCTACGTGGGCACTCGCAGTTACATCAACTAACAAAGCCAACAAAGCACCCACCAGAGTGACCAAGCCTGCAAAGGGGAAGTCTTTCCAAGGATGTCTTGTGGCGACTTGGCAGTCAGAGAGAGCATCATAAGCATCAGGAAGGACATGAACAAGAGAAGTGGACAGAATCACACCCGCTGCAAAGCACTTGATTATCAAGATAGCTTTATCGTAACTGGGTTTGCCTTGGAAATAGCGAGCTAACACAACTGGTAAAGAGATGCCTATCATGCTTGTAAAGAATATAACAAAGATTGATATGAATTTGAGATGGGCCGCGGCTACGCTGTCCCTGCAAGCAAGGGCTCGACCCGTATCGCCTACACACGCAGCCATGGCTCTGTGATACTAACTTGAATTGAGAGATCAGATAGAGAAGTCTTGGTTTCTAGAGAATTCTTGGTCCCGTGGACTTTGCTTGTAGCTAGCTAGCTTTCAAGAGTCTTTTGCGGTGTAATTTTGTTTGTGTATTGAAAGAGAGATAATCAAGATGGGATTGTGAGATATTGTGTGGAGTCCACTATCGTTAAGCGCTATACTTACGGTGGGGCTTAGTGGGGTCTGGCCATTTATAATGAGTACATTTTTCAGCTTGGACTGTTGGTGACTTTTCCGCATTACACTACATTGGTGACTCATGACTGGGATCTGCACATCTGATCTTTTTATTTCATTTATTTTAAGTTGTGAAAGTTAGGTAGGAAACTTAACATTACATGAGGCTTAGTTGTTTCTCTCTCATCTATTGGAGTCCTCGTACATTCACTATTTGTTTCAAACTCTCCACTGGAGTTACAAAGGAAAAGAAAAGTAAAAGAAATACATTCTGTGTCGACATAGTTATTACAAATATGTAAACATTAAATTGTTAGTGGAACTTTTAGTGACACGTTTAAAGTATAAAGTGATTAATAAATTTGATACAATTCCACTCAGGATGAAAACCAAAGCTTTCTTATCATCTCGCAATAATTTCACTAACTCAACAATATGCGCCCAGTAAACTAGAAGGGTTCTGCTTTTTATAGGAGTTGTTTGATTATGACCTGAATTATTAGTCCGCCTTCTATTTAAAAGGGATTTTCACTACTGTCACACTATATATATTATTTTATATTAGAATTATATAGATTAAGAAAACTAATTGTCTCCTTTTATATTCATTTTTTATAGTGAAATTATTTTTGTTTTTTGTCTGTGATTTTTTCTCGTTGTTGGGATTTTTGCATAAATCAATGCGTTGCTCTTGTTTATTGATTTTATTATTTATTGTGATTTCCTAACAATATTTTTATCTTACTTATTTTGGTAGGTTCATGACCTTTGGTGCTCATTTCAAGCCTATTTCTTGCTTCAAAACTGGTCCATTCGCAATACGCGGTGTGGTCATAACCTACGCCTTCTACTAGTATACTACTATGGAAAGAGAAGCTCTATTTCAGAGATTAAATTTTAGGGTATGAATATGATCGGTGATTAACAAGAAGTATAAAACGATACTTTTATCTCAAGTCATATGGTTTGATGTATATAAATGATAGATGGATCTTAAATTAATGTGAAAAGTGATATGTCTTTCTTTTAATACAAAGTTTATGATACGCTTGTTGTACTATATAAGCATGATGATACGAGACAATCATATATTTATAGATTAACAAATGGAGTATATGTTATCATGATGAAATAATAAAACAAGTGTATTTTTAACTTTCTCCTTCCTAAATAGTTGTCGTATTACTTAAATATAACTTAGGAAATATAATATTATTAAAAAAATATTAAAGATAAGAAATACTAAATTAAATCCTAACTACTTATACATAAAAAGATTTAACGTGTGATATAGAGATGATCATGATTCATCTAGATAAACAATGACAGAGCTTGGTATAATTTTTTGGGATTCAAATATAAGCCAGCCGGGGCCGGGGCCGGGGCCGGGGGGGTGGGGGGGGGGGGTGGGGGTGGTGGTGACAGGTGGTGGTGGTGGTGGTGACAGGAGGTGGTGGTGGTGACAAACATTGGTAATTTAAGTAAAAGGTTCAACTATTTTTGTTTTCTTATCATTGTTCGGCCCAATAAGATGAACAAATGAATTATTGAATCAAAGATGGGGCCCAATATATACAAGAGCTAGCCATCCTGGCCCAAGTATCTAGTTGATCTCAATTTTATTCAACTTTAGTCTAAGAAGTCGGACAGGATAATCCCAGCAAGATGAAAGTTGTAGTCTTCTAAAACAGGTAACCTCAGTCAGGCTACATGTGGGTCAAGATCAAGACCCAGAAGTGAAAAATCTAGATAAACATGGGCCTAGTCTGGCAACTCCCCCCACAAGCATCAGATGGAGCAGGACTGGGTGCAGTTCGTACATGCATGGGCCCTTGTAACTGAAGCTTCGCTCTGTACATGTGTGCTAGCTAGGGTTTTATTAGTAAGGTTAAAGTTTGATATAGGTTTATCCTTTTTTATAAGCAGGTTCTGGTTCGATGGATGTATTCAATTATTCTCGAAAATGCAGATGCTGGTTTATATTGCACCAGTTCATGATAATATGTTAATGTTCTGACCTGTTTTTATTTCCCGTCAAAGGAATTTTAGTTAGCTAGGAGTGGTTCTTGTTCATTCTTTAATGCAATTAGGAGATGGGCAGGTAAATGGAGTTGCGTGAAAGTTGTCAACAAGAAAATTGTCTAAAACTATCTAGATTTCAAGGTCTCTGCATCAACGAAGTGATATATTTATATATCCAAGCTTAGATAATTAATTAGTACCCAATTGTCAAAATGATCGAGCTATAGAAGTCTACGTAAATCTTTTTGTCTAGTGCAAGTGATTCAGTGTCGGCGACCTATATGCATACACACAGCAAATCAATTAAGACCACAAAATGATCATAATTAATGAACGTAGTTCAACCCTTTCTCCATCAATTTAGAAAATGTAAGCCAATCCCATCTTGAGAAGCTGAAAGCAGTAAAGCCTGTGTCTCATAGACCACTAGCATATGATCAATCTATTTCACTTACAAGAAACAAAAATATAATCAAAGAGATGTATACATACTATACATCAAGAAACTACACATATATATCCAAGGTTAGTTCGATCTTTGTCAAGTCATCAAGACTATGAATTATTACGTATTAACGAGGAATGTTTTGTATGTTTTACAAGTAATAATTGAATGCAGTTTGCTACATGTCGGCCGTGGATATTTTTTATGTTTATGTTATCAGAGAAGAAGTATGATTATTTATAGATTGTGTGCATGGACACATATGTTAAACACATGAAAAAATATCCAGTATTATTTGAAGATTCCGTAATTTTATTATAAAAATCATTAATTAATAATTTATCTTTTTTCATTTTAAAAAATGTAAAATAAATACTATATAGTATTCGAAATATTGACATCTGTCTTTACAATTTATTTAAGACTAGGCTTCTTTCTATATATAGGTGGATGCATAAGCTATTTGATATACATCATTTAGGTTAATTAACAATCATTTTTTCATCTAGGTGTGAGTGAAAAGAATTGCTTTGGAAGAATACATATACAGCAGCTTCCAAAGTCTTTAAGGAATTCAACAATTATAAGGAGGGTTTGTAGAAAACTGAGCATCAACCTAGGCAAATTAAGTAGATGATTATTACAGTTTTGCATGCTAGGTAGCTGGTGTTATCCTGATAACTCTCATCATTTACTAACCACTTACTAAAAATTAAATTTTCTACCAATGAAAAAAGCATCCTTAATTTCAACCAAAAAAAAGTCTGTATTGGTATGATGGAATCTCTGTTGGAGAAGAAGCAATTTCCATCGTCTTCTTACCCACGAGAATCAAACTCCATAATCATCAACAAACCCGTCATCATTAATTATCATCATATATATATATATATATATATATATATATATATATATGAATTATTCGTCATTAGTGNAATAATATATATATATATATATATATATATATATATATATATGCATTATTCGTCATTAGTGAGTGTTAAGCAGGCGAGTTCATTGGTACACATTTGTGTTTAATCGAAAAAAAAAAAAATCAAATAAGCAATGATGAACGTCCTTCTTTGGTGAGAGAGAATATGCGCCTAACTCTTTATTGCTTTATATAAACATAGTCACGAGCTAGTGCACGACTGTGACTAGTGAGATGAAACACTAACCAACTTTGTTTTATATATATCGCATGATGGATGGATGGATCAACCGAAGTTATGGAAAATGCAGAGATTCAACATATGGCCAACGAGGTTGACATCTTCCCAAATAGACAAAGCTTTAACATAAGAATGAAAGAAATGCGCCGAAATGTTACTGTAAAATTGTCTTGCTAAAAACATCAAAATTTTCCCAAATATTAATATTGCCGCTTGTATATATTCATCGATTGAGTTGTTTCAATTCAATGAAAATGTTAATCTTTTACATCAGAATGTTAGCGAGAGAGAAGCTTACAAGACAGCTATAAATGATGAGAGTGTGGCCAGTGAAAATTTTAACCTGGGAAGAAGGGACAAAAATGGACCACAAGGGGACCTGCTTGATAAGTCTGAATCGCGAGGCACAATCGCAAAATTGAATTGAGAACAAGGACACTGCAGAGGGTGGCTCCTAATTAAGGAAATCTTTTGAGATTTTATGTCTTCGATGTGAAAGGAACAAGAGAAAAGCCCCCACCAGGAGAGATATATGGACTTATCAATCAATACATGAGGTGGGGTTTGGCTCAAGCAGGCAAAAGGGTCAGTATATTTTCTTGTTTCATACCTCTCTTGGGTCTACAAAAAGAGCTATTGTTGGTGGGATTTTTGTCAATTCGTGGAGGGTGTTCTTCTTTTCATTTTTCAAGGCCTTTATGCACCACAGATCTTCTGGACATGACAGTAATTTCCAATGCGGGATGTGAAGTCTCAGGCTATCGCTTCCTCCAACTTCTGTAACAATAACCTTACAATCCTTAGACTTGGTTGCCATGTTATGCACAAACTGGCACAAACTCCTCACCAGCTTGCCTGAGATTGGACCTTCACGGTGCACTCCATACATAAAATAGAAGCCAAACGGGTGGTAAAAATCTGGTATTGCCGGAAGCTTAAAGCATGGAAAAAGTTTGTCAATCACTTTCGAGCTTTTTGTGTATATTAGGCATGATAAGGGTGCTTTCCCCAATCTTAGCTTGAAAATTTCGCCGCTATTCCAAACACTTAGCATTGCCCAACTGTTTGGAACTTGCCCATTTGACCCAAAACCTCCCCGTGACTCACCTCTCGGATAGGCTACCCATGTGCCCAAGCTTAGTTTATTTCTCAATATATTGCCCATGTCATAAGGGAAAAATTCTGTTGAAGCCATGAACTTTTTGTACAGATTCTCAGCTTCCTCAATCTTCAGCTTTGCTATTTCCACGTTTGTTGATGTATGAAACAATCGATTGTTTACCGGATGTACGAGGATAGCTGGGGTTCTGAACTTGACATAACCGAGCTTTTCCGTGAAGAGCCTAACTGAGGCTTCGTTGTCTTTCTCAGTTGCCATGTATGCATAATCAACATCGTTTAAACTGAACCATTCTTCTAGCTTTCGAACCAGGCTCAACCCAATCCCCTTTCGTCTGTGAAATGGCGCAACCCTTAAACCCAAGATGTAGCCCACCTTTGCTTGATTCTCTGGAGGTTTGTGGACAGTTACACGCTTTATAGAGCCTTGAATGACACCAACCAACTCATTGTCCAACTCGGCTACCTAACATATGTAAATGATCATCAAATTATATTGATAAGAAATCAACACAGAATCAAAATGGTGAAAGAAAAACCAAGGAGAAGATGAAAAAAAATAAAGAAAAATTTAAGCTGCAAGTAGTAGAATAGTGGTACCAGCATCTTGTATATCGGACTATTTCTGATTCTGCAAATGGGGTCACCCAAAGTGTCTGTAAAGAGGAAAACTCTCTCAGTTGGCCCTACCTCACATCCTCTTTCGAGACCTTCCACTCGATCTCTATCAATTTGCCTATCATAGCTTCGTATTATGAGCTCTCTATATCCCATTCTAGCTAATATTCATCAACAAGCAGCTTGCACCATAACCACACAAAAGGGTTTTCATATATGTATGGAAGAAACGAAAAGAGAAAAAGTAATTCTATTCAAAGAGAGAGAGAGAGAGAGAAAGATAGAGAGATATGCTGCATAGGGAAGAGAATGGTTTGAAATTGTGGCTGATCATCGTTTATATGTAGTGCAGGGGAGTGGGAAATGTGGAATGTTCTCTATATATCATCTCCAACGTCAACCTAAGCTTCAATAATATTAGACAAAATTAAGGTGATTCATATTATGAATTGAGTGTATTTGTCTCTAGCCTTTTTTTGCGATTGTTTAACTTAATTAAACCTATATATCTACGTTAGGATAACCTCAGCCTCACGCCATGATGCACACCTAAGAATATGTAGACTTGGCTAACCTTCATTCGTTGATTACCCACATCATAATTAGCCTCTTAAATATGTTAATCAATGTAGAAAAATTCATTAATGTTACTACTTAAAAGTTTCTCATAACTTGATACGTCATTATATATTATCTCACAGTCGGCAACCCCATAAATATCTGAGATTCTGCGGTTAACCAATACAAATTAAAAAGGATGGTGGTGGAGGGAGATGCTGTTCACCTAAATGAGTGTTCATTTGGTTGTGTTGTGCAGTGCAGCAGCTACGTGTATAGCTTACAATTAATGCAAATATTGAATTGGCAAGCTAGCCAGCAATAGCAAGATTTGTGATAGATGGATTAATTAATTGTTTCGATTAAAATAATGAGTTTGGGATTTGTTAGTTCGATCGCTTTTTGTAAGAGGGGAAGTCGTTTTCTCTTCACACTAAAAACTTTTTTAAGTGCAGTATAATTAGTAAACTATTTTATTCATTTATAAAATGTTTTTGTTTTGGTTTATGCAGTATGGCACTGGGTGGTCCATCCTCCTTTTAGACACTTAGATTCGAAAGTGAAAGTGAAACCCCATTCAAGGCTTGTTCTCTCTTTGTTAATTAAGAGATTAATTAATTATTTATTTATGTATAAGAACACTAATGATATGATGATAACACTATCACAATCAGCCCACCCCAACGTGCCTCCACCAGGGCCTGTGAAGCATAGCTAGAGCCTAGCACAGCTGCTGAATTCTCATATAATACATCTGCGCTATGGCAGCTGGATTGAATTACTGATAAGAAAGGATTTAATTAGTCATCAAAGTAGGAGATGAAGCAACTCATAACATGTAGTTGATCGAAAGTTGTATTGAATGCAATGGGTCGATTTGATCATTGCTGTTAGGTATAACGTTGTTGCTTAATTAAATTATCAACGCAAGATGCAATTAATAGTGAATGAATAAGGATTAATGATGATGATGAGATGAGATGAGATGAGATGAGATGAGATGGGATGGGATGGGATAGCCCAATAACACAAAAATAAGAATATGAAACAGGAAACCCCAATAGCACATTCCATGATGACGATCATCATCTCATGAACGAAATGAAACCCTAACCAAATCCATCGCTGTTAATTATTCTTGGCCATGTATTTCAACTACCTCATTAATAATCAAAACATCATATAATCATATATGAGAATAAGACCATCGATCATCCATCTTACAAAGTAGAAAGGGACACGTACACTTTGTATATGCGTCTACACGAGTGTAAAAGCTCACTCATGATCACAACACCAGTAAATTTTTACAACTTGGGTCCTACCCACTACTACCAAATAAGAAAAGAATACTGAGATCTTAGCGAAAACAAGACCCATTGGCCCCCACCCTCACTCTCCCACAAACTGCTAAGCAAGTGAAGTGAACAATCTTTTGTGTCTTCTTTGTGTTTTTTCTTTGCATGCATTATGTTGTCTGCATGCTTAGGCCTTTTACTTTTCTTTCTCTCAGATATGGTTACTTTCGAAGAATTAATGTGTTCATTCAGTGTTCAGGACCCACTTCCCCTTCTTCCCTAGCTACATATTTCTATCTGTTTACTTCTTTGGCCTTTTCTTATTAGGTGGACTTTTTCTATCTATTTAGATCTTTGGGTTTAACTTATTAAATCCTACATTGAATGATTAAAGAGTTTTTAATTTATATAGGGTTTGATCACTCCATTTTAGTAGATTAGCTTTTAGGGTTAAATATCTGGAACTCAATAATTGATATTAGATAAGTATACACGTACTAACCCTCCTCTCTAATTATTTAAAATCTATCCATTTGATTTCCCCAGCTCTAACCCTTCACAAACCCATTATTATTTTCCCATTGTTAATCAAGTTTGGCTATTTCCACATTCTTCTGTATTGATATACATATACGGGTATGTAAAACACAATCGAAATATGAATGTGGATATAGAAATTTAAAGGGATGGAAAAGAAGAAAAAGAGATAAGATAGAAACCTAACTTGCTATTACCCATTAAATTAATCATCAAGATACCATAATCTCATCATCTATCTATATGGATTAATGGATTGGTACTGATGGGATTGAATATTTGAAGCTGGGAAACACATCATTTCTTCGGCAACGACAACATAAAAAATAAGAGAACAATAGGGATACGCAACCACATTATACCACTAAAGATAACAGGACATGCGTAGGTGACTATCAATGCCATTTTCGATTTTGCTTCCCCAATTTATCAAACCACCCTTTTTGCCCATGTCACATTCACATTTTCTCTAGAAACATGGCCCCGAGGCCCCAAATAGTATGATCTTACATACGACCCATATTTGATGCTAGCTTCAGAAAGGTAAAGCCCACATTTGGGAAAACAGATGGCAATTCTTTCCAGAATTGGGCCCAAGTTTGGTAAACAATAGATAGTTGCAGTTTAGCAGCTCGAGAACAAATGGACCCAACATGCACTTACAGATACTCAGATAGCATTATGATTATTGCCTCGAAGAGGGAATAAGAAATAAGATGAGCAATTAGTAAGAAACTAGTTGGCTTTATTCTTTGCTCGAATCAATAAACAAATCCAAAGTATAGAAGACAGAGACAGATTGTCTAATCTAATCTGAATCTGATAGCTTAAGATAATTCACTTCAATAACCAGATAGCAAAGAATTATTGGTTGTCTTTTTTCTTATGATAGGCGAAAATAATGCTGAGAATATAACTTGAGTGGCAAATGGGTAGTGCAAAAGAGCAGTTGCAAGTTATTTGGGGATTGCATTTGAGTTCAAATGCTCATTGATTTACGGGGCCAAAAATATCGACTGCTCAGAGAAAAACTTTCCTAGGTAAAATGTGCAAAGGTATTTTTATTTTTGTTCACGTTTCAGTTTCACCGCCAACAAACGCTCCCCAGTAATAGCTTTCCAACTATCCAAATCAAGAGGCCCTCAATCTCTACCTGTGCAAAGTGGGCCAATATATAATTCTCTATCACATGGACCCTTCAGTTACATTAAGATTCATACATATCTTATGTTATGTGGTTTTGGTCAAAACAAACACTGGCTCACACACATAAAACACTCTCTGTGTAGATTATGGAAACTATTATTAAGTTGAAACCAACCAACCGCTATAACTCCTGAAGTCTGTTGGGTGGTCTTTGTCCCAAGCCACTTTTGTTTGCTTACTCAACTAGTTCTCGTCAGTCTTGACATTACAGTTTACCTCTCATTTCTCTCAACCAACTTCACCTTTTCCAAAATTGTATTTTTATGGTATTTTGAGTCCATTTTTTACCATGAAAAGATCATCAACTTCAAAAGGCGTAGCTGCAGTAAATAACAATGGGTATAACAAGGAGATAGATTGGGAGCT
Source organism: Bursera palmeri (assembly GCA_026225775.1). NCBI lineage: Eukaryota > Viridiplantae > Streptophyta > Magnoliopsida > Sapindales > Burseraceae > Bursera > Bursera palmeri. The sequence continues at coordinate 6,712 of JANKKB010030025.1, read as the reverse complement.
CAGGCCTGGAGGTATGCTTGTTCAAAAGAGAGATGTTAAAAATGCCTCTTCGAAAGCCATGATCAAGGTCAAGGTCTCTCATGGTTCTTATCACCATGACACCACTGTCCCTGCTCAATCCACCTTTGGTAATCTTTCAGTTTTTCCTCTCCTGGGTTTGTAGTTTCTTTTATTATCAGTTAGAATGTTGTGCGTGTTGGCCTTATTTGGTCACTTTTTTTCCATTATAAGCGATTTGAAATGTGATTCAGGGTATTTCTGAATTTGATCTCTTATCTATAATTTTTTTTTTGAAAAAAAAAATAAATAAATAAACCTCTTCGGGATTGATATTTCTTTTGCAATTGGCCTCACTTTTTGATGTGTTAAAATTAGAATTGCACTTATGTTGGAGCTAGGCATAGGCTGCAACATTTAATTCTACGTCACATTGTGAAAATTGATGCTCATTTGACTATATTTGATTCAAAATAAGGGGATTTGAAAAGAGTTCTTGCCCAAGAGACTGGCCTGGAGCCTAAAGAGCAAAGATTGTTGTTTAGAGGCAAAGAAAGAGAGGATGAAGAATGTTTACACATGGTAGGTGTGAAAGATATGTCAAAGGTGATATTGTTCGAGGATCCTGCCAGCAAAGAGCGGAAGCTTGAGGAGATGAAGAGAAATCAAGGCATACTTAAAGCTTATGAAGATGTTGCCAAAGTCAGAACCGAAGTTGATAAGCTCTCTGAGAAGGTTGGCTTCCATTTACTAAACAGAACTGAATTATCAATTACCATCATGAAATCTAATTAGTCTTTTTTATGTAACTTTTAGGTTGTTGCCCTGGAGACAGCTGTTCGTGGGCGCTCCAAGGTTCCTGATAACGAGTTCGTGGTTTTGACAGAGTTGCTTATGGTGCAGTTGCTTAAATTGGATTCGATCGAGGCTGATGGAGAAGCAAAAGTTCAGAGAAGGATTGAGGTGAGCTAAAATTTTTTGTCAATCTGCTTAAAAAATCCCGTTAAGACTAAGATATTAATGTTTGATACTTGTCCGATAGCATACGTTTTTGGGTGAAGTAACATAGTATTATAATTAAAAGATTTCAAGTTTGAATCTCGTCGTTTAGTAATTAAACCACTTAGTTTAAATCAGTCTCAATTTTTCGGTTCAATCTCCTGATAGTTTAAGTTTTTGAATCAAAATGGGTAGTTAAGGAATCCCTTTTAATTTTATGTTGCTTCTTGATAAAGAATTGAGCCGTGCCATCAATCCAAAAATACTTGCTATTCATGTGCGAAAAGCTCCTTTTGTGGTACAAATAATTGAGCTGGTTAATAATATGACATATGCCGTAGCTTTCTAGTCAAGAAAGGAAGGTGAGCAAGCAATAATTGCTGTATTTGGGTTGTCTTATCATGTCATATGTGGACCTTTTGCATCGTCGTTTCTTGTTTTCTTCTCTCAATTAGCTTTTGATGGAATGGAGAATGATGACAGGTTCGTCGTGTACAGAGTTTTGTGGACACCCTTGACAGTCTGAAAGGAAGAAACTCTAACCCTTTTGGCAGTGATAGCAATGCAGTATCAGTGACAACCAAATGGGAGAAGTTTGAGTCTGGAGTTGGAAGCTTGAGTGCACCGACCCCAGCCCCCATACTTTCTACTACAAAAGTAACTCAGGACTGGGAAATGTTTGAATGACAAGGTCTGATTTGTATAAAATTCATTTGCAAGCACGTGTGTTTTATAATGTTACTAAGGCTTTGTATGCTCTTCTTCATCACTGAGACTCCGCAAGGCTGTTTGATGTGTTCATAGAATAGAGATCACAATGCTATAATATTGTACATATATGGTTTCTACATAGTTGAGATGCTTCTCACCCTTTTCATGTGTCTTGTTATGTTGACTGATTTTTAAAAATGCAACAAGTAGCCGAGTTAAGGGTTATTTTATTTTTTTGCTAATTTGTTTTAATTGTATAACTAAACCTTGTTCTTTTCTTTTTAAGAAAATTCAAAATAGAAGGACGAAAACTAAGAGGACGTTTTCAAAAACATTCATGTAATTACAAGGTAAATTTAGAATGAGTCTAAAGATCAACAACCCGATAAATAATTAGAGAAAGTTATCGGACATTAGAGATTGAAGTCTAAAAAGAGTAATATGTGAGTAAATCTGATTATGAAAATTAGAGGTGGATTTTGAAAAATAGTCTCGACTTAAATATTTTGATCATTTTCTATTTTCATTATTATCTAACCAAAATCAATCTTAACGTGTGAAATTAATCTAAATTTCTCAAATTCATGAACTTAACTGATCTCCATAGCTTGACACATTGACATTGCTACCAAATTCCCACTCTCAATTATGTATCGGCCCAAAACCCATTAGGCATATGAGCCTCTCTGTATCTGCCAACTTGAATTAAGTACAAAACATTCACTGGAATGTAGAAGCAAAAGCAGACCATCTTTTGCTTCCGAAACTTCTGATAGTCGCATTGCAGCTATGCTATGGTGACTCTATAAGACTTACCCAGAGCTCAAAACGACTTAGCGTCTCAACTACTCTGGAACGAACTTCCATCTCTGGAGGTGCAAACTTGACTTTGTCTCCAAGGACAACAATGTTGACTACTACGTTTTGACCCAACCCGCCCCCGACCAAGAAACCGACCGGTAGCCCACCATAAGTTCCTTGACGATGGCTTCACTGCCCGCCACATCATTCTTGGCGTCCTGGACAAGCACCTCTACATGTCCTACCACCGTCACCAGACGGGCAAGTCAGTGCTCGATGACCTAGCCTCGTTTTTCGCCGAACTCTCAATCACAAGACACATGATTTTGCTTAGACGCTACGTCAGCCACAGGATGGCGGACGACACGCCGGTGAACGAGCATGTTATGAAGATGAGAGCGCTGGTGATGGAATTGAAGAGGGAGGGAGTGAAGGTTCCGGAGGAGTTGCAGGCTGTTCTTTTGATGAATAGTTTGCAGGAGTCGTGGGAGGATGTGGGCTTTTCGTTGAGGCTGAACATTGATAGCGATGAGAAGGGTTTGAGTTAAGATAATGTGAGTAAAAGGGTCAGAGAAACTGGGGCTTTGAAGGAAGCTTTCAGAGCACGTGATGAAGCGGCCAACTCAATATCTGGGTCAAGTAAGTTTAGAGGGAAATGTTATGGTTGTGGAGAGACTTGTCATTGCAACACTGATTGTCCTTATGAGGTCCTGTGTAATTGTTATTATTATTATCGTGCCCTTAGAATACATGTCGACATCTTGTAGAATATGTAATTTTACTTTACATGACACTCCCATGACACTACCATTCACTAATTTTAATGAATAGATACAATTTTTGAGAAATATTATACAATTTTCGAGGTGTTAAAGGGCACACATTAAGCTTGTCCTTTATCATTATGAAATGATTATCATATTGTATGTTGCATTATTTTTTGCCGTTTTTATTAGTACAGATGTTAATGGAATCTATTACTTCATGTTGACTGCTGTGTGTTTTACTGAAATGTTATTTAGATTAGTTACAGGAATGCAAAATTTTACTGGATTTTGGACTTTGTGGTGGGAGTTTTGATAGCAGTTTATAGATTTCAACCTTGTGGGTCACCTGGTCTAGTTTGAGATGGATTGATTCAACATGAGATATCATTATGGGGGAAGCAACTCCTGGATGTTTAAATACTCAAGAGTATATTTCCTGTATAAACAGAATTACTCATTTCAACTTATTGTTGGGAATTGTAGAGGTTGAGGTTAGACTATAGCAAGTTACAGGCTATCTCATGACCAAGGTGCATTGTAAACCTGGTAGGATAGATGAGTTTTACTGCAATGTGAGTAAGCTGCAATTATGTTTATGTATTATGCTGTTGATGATTGCAAGGTTGATAGAAAATGGATTGTGTTGCGATTTTAATAAGAACATATATATATATATAGTTGTGTCATGCTTATACTTTTTTGGTAGTCTTAGATATCTTGGCTGCAAGCAGATTTAGAATGCTTGTTTTGGAATTAGAACATGGGTAGGTGTAGTGTACAGAGGACCTCTATTTTTATAGTGATGTGGCTTTTCCGAGGAGTTTACAGAGGACCTCTATTTTTGTTGTAGTGATGTGCTTTTCGTTGAATCTGTTGACACTTGTTTATTTTGATTTCATTTCATTATTGAAGTGCTGAATCTCAGTAATTTTCCTTTTTCTTGTATAGGATGATGTTCTATGAAGGTGCACCGACTAATCTGGGGATGCAATCATTCTATCATTTTTCTAACAGGAATTGGAGTCATTTATCCTTAATGACCATCAGTTGGAATGGCTGAAAGTTTCAATTTTGTATTTGAGATGTTTCTGTTGATAGTTTGATTTCGTATATAAGATGTTGCTGTTGATAAACGTAATCCAGTTGTGGGGAGATCATTGAAATGCAACTGTCAAATTTCTTACAATCTGTTTCTAATCTTTTAGATCCATGTCATCCTTGTTCGTGTTTTCAAGTTTTCCTGCTAAAAACTTATTGATGTAGGTGCTGAAAAAGGATTGCAATTTATTATTCATTTCTTTCTCAGAAAGATAAAATGGACAAAATTAAGTCATGGCCTTATTCAAAGGCCAAAATTTGCGAGAGAGAACTCGTGGAAATCGGTAGATCAGCTAGGGCAAAGATCTATAGTATTTTTGTTTTGGAAGAGACCCCAATGAATGTCTTGTTCTGTGTTCACCAATCCTAGTGAAAAAAACATTTAAGAATAAAAACAAATTCACAAGCAATGCTTACGGATGGAAAGACATTCTATATATCTGGAAGATAAAAATCCTGCTGGAAACTGATAGCACAGAACGTATTGATCTATAACATTTCTGGTAATTCACAGTTACCATCTGAATTTCTTAATGCCGGTTTAAGAAATATAGAATCCGATGAGTCCTTATAACCAAAACCTAAACAGAGGATCCAAATGTTTGCTTCTCCCTACCACAACTTGCTGGCATTTAAATTAGAGAACTCGGACCTATCATGCAAGAAAGCTGTAATTATCGAAACTGTTTTAATCATTCTTCCATCTCAGTTGATTCCTGAGATCAAGCTACATATCCAAACAAAATAGCTGATACCTAATAAATTTGAAGAATGATAAACCCTTGAGGCAAGGAAATTCCTCAAAAAGAGCTGCATTGTAAGTGTTGCTTGCCTATGAGTTCTAGTAGTTAGTTATCCCTTCTCCCTTGCTCAATTTGTCTCACAACTCCTCAAGCGTACCATTTGAGTATTCCTCACTTGCACCGGCTGTGCCATTTGATAGTCGATTCATGCTGGTGGAATTTGAATACGGGGGGTATGTAGAAACAGGGCTACCCCGTGCATGCCGGCTCTGTGCAGCTGTGCTGCTTCTTGTTACCTTAAGACGAGCCTTTCTGCCCTGTAGTACAACGCATTAGGATGTTAAAGGTGAAACACAATCAAATATAAGAAATTTAAAAATAGAGATTCGGCATTTAATTGATGATCACCTTTCCCATACACTTCTCTAAATGAGGAGCAAACCTTCCAGCCATGATGGAACGCCCACAATTCATGCAATCAAAAATTTCACTAGCCACAGCTGGATGAGATTGTCCAAATATGTCAACCACATACTTGCTATTTGTTTCACCACTATTACTAGAATCTGCAACCCTGGCACGAGCCTGCGTTGACAACCTCAATTCCTGCTCCTCTTCCTCCAAATTACGATCAAGCCCTAACCTTGCTATCCGGTGACACTCAGATGCAACATCAACAATTATAGAATCCAGCAAATCCGCAAAAAAATGAGACGAAAGCTGAAATCACATCACAGCACACAAAAATCCAATCAAACTCCTTTCTAAGGAGAACATGATCAAGGTTTCTGAAGAAAATCTAGTATACCTCTGCTGTATCACGTCAACATAATGTTGTAGGACATCCATACAATCGTAGATTGACAAATGATTCGACCAAAACATTAAATACATTTTTTTTTTGGAACTTGAAATAGAAAAAGAAACAACAAACGAAGTTCTTGAATATCGTCGTTCGGACACGGTCCAATGGATGTAATCTGGACTTGATTTCTGATATAACCTCAGCGGGATACTTATTTATACACTTTATTCAATAAATTAAATCAAACGATGACTTAGATAAATCTCAATCTTGACCGTCAAACAGTGAAACAAGCATCCGTGCAAGAAGGCTCAAACATTTAGATCCACTTCAAGCAGACGATTCAATTTTGAAGAAAGAACGAACCTTAGTATGAGAAGACATATTCTCCTCGTTCGGCACAGACATGAATCAGTTCCCGCAAACGATGCTTTCAATGAAAATCGGCGATCATCAACTAAACCAAAACTAAAACGAAATTAATTCACAGATCGATAGATTAGAGTGCGTTTGTATGAGTGAGCTGACGGCTTACCTCAAAATCCGAAAGGCGGAGAGAGGCGGAGAGGCGAACGGAGCAGAGCCAGCGGAGAATTGTTTCGCGTCTTGCTCTCGATTGTTTGGCGACGATTGTCTGCGGTGTGGTCGTCACCAGTTTTTTCACAGAAGTAAATGAAGCTTGCCACGTAACTAACTATTTTTTTCCCCCTCTTTTGATTGTATGGGGATTTTTACTTTTTACTTTATTATATTATAATAATATTTTTGATTAATTAGTTTAAATCTAAAAC